>OZ012610.1:7716412-8012883 GCA_963942555.1 Aleiodes leptofemur | reverse complement strand
AAGCAATCTTCTGCATTTCTCGTCTATTCTTTTGCCTATTTTCATTTGCATTATCTTGGGAATTCAATCTTCTCACGGGTCATCCCAATCGAACCTAAATCCTTTCAGGTTATCAAACTGAGTCAATTATTCTTAAATTGCATTGATTAATTCATCAATTAGTATTTTGTTAATTTTTGGAAAATTAACTGGCACTCAACAGATATAAATAATCATCTTTTGAGCCCCGACAGCCCTTGACCCAGGCCACGTCGGGTGAAGCTTCTTCAATAAATGAATAAAATTTTAAAATTGAATATAAAATCATCGACTATAAAAAGAAGCTGTCTCGAACTCTTTTCAGATTGTATCTCCCAATTATCCTTAACGATGATCGAGATAAAAAAAAACAAAATCGTTATCTTTTCTACACTTTCGTATCAAAGATTCATTAAATCCCGAGAAAAAAATAGAAAAAAATCACCGCTGGCCTCAATCAACACTCTAAATCTCTCTGCCATATTGATGCATCTTTTCATCGCTGCTGCGGGGATATTCCTCTAAATTCACACAGAAGCTCGCTCTACAGCAGCTATCTTTGCTAAATTGGAGAAATCCCATTGCAAACAGCGTCACATCATTTCCCAAACATGTTCGACCGGCTCTCTCGGATTTGGTCGGCATTTAATGGGAAAATGCGAGCAAAGTAATGAAAAAAAAACATATTTCCTCTGAATAATCGTTAATTCATGCTCAAGGAGCGAGAGCGGGCTCTTTGAATTGTTGTTACAGCTTTGATCATTTAGATTAAAAAAAATGGCCCATCCAATCGACTTGAAATTTTACAAGGTGATTGGGCATACTTTAAACTCAGAGAGCACCTTAAAGCATTAGTACTTCTCCTAATATTTGCAAAGTTCAAGTCGTTTTTCAAAAACACTGTTTTTTGACACTCCTGAAAACTGATTTCGTGAATGAAATTTTTGTTTTGAAGAAAACATCTCAGGACACTCATAGAGCATCAATTCAAGTTTACGAAACCCACCATCCGTTCGTTGTGCGATCAGTAAAGTTCACGAGATATAACTGATTAGACAGAGAAACGAAGAAATCAGTAGTGAAGTGATTAAACCGGATTAGTTGATTTTTTTGCTTAGAGAATTATAAGGGCTACAAAGAAGACGAAAAGACGTATGATAAAACACATAATTCTTTTCTGTTTTACTTCGTCAATACTAAAATGATAATATCCGAAATGCTCATTGTCTTCTTGCAGTTATCGACGTGGTTAAATATTGGAGAGCGTATCCAAAGCATTCCATTATCAACGGGAGATATAAGTTACCGTTCCTATTGTAAAATCGCAGGCTGGGGTGTGGATGATCAGAATTTATCGTGGACGATCCAAATGATTCCTACACCATCGACCTGTGAATATTTATACGTACCACACAGAGAAAATGAATTTTGTGCTATGGATCCATCGACTCTATCAGGTCCTTCTGAGGTAGGGCAGATTGTGCAGAATTAATCAGTTTTTTCGGAATGTAGGAAGAATTTTATGGAAACATTCGTAGACATGTTGAAATATTTCCACGAATTATCCCAGATATGTTCGTCAAGGCCTTCACTTTTGAAAAAATTTCGGTTCATTTTGCTCCTCAGTACTAAAATTCATTATTTTTATTGAGGGAATTTTTCTCAATGTACAATATTGAGGGCAAATGAAGATAGGCCCCAAAATAGATACAGCTTCCATTCATGTTTACGTATTTCATCCTCACGACCCTCAGAGGGAAATTGAATTAAGGAGTTTGGAGGGTAAACGCAAAATGACAGGAAAAGTTTTATTTTTTTAACAGGGATGAAAAAAATGATTTTGAATCACCTCAATTTTTTTCAAATTTTTCATCGTATCGGTTTTGAAGGAATTAATTATCAAAGATGCGTCTTATACATGGGCTCTTATGCACCAATCCTGTCTCAGCCCGAAATCTTGTTTCCACCTGAGTCGGTAACAAAGCCTCGTGCTAAGACAGATTGGGTGCATAAGAGCCCATGTATAAGACGCAACTCTGATAATTAATTCCTTTAAAACAAATCGGATGAAAAATTTGAAAAAAATTGAGGTGATTCAAAATCATTTTTGTCATCCCCTTCAAAACATAGAACTTCTCCCTTCATGGTCGTGTTCACCCTCCCAACTCCTTAATCGTGTTCCACCATTTCACTACTATTTTAAGAAAAGTCACATCTTAATTATTTGTATTCAACGATATAATTTTTTAGGGTGACAGTGGTAGTCCATTAGAGTGTGATGGTTACTTAGTTGGGATTCTTCTATCAAGTTTTCCAAATCCAGGTTACCCAGCTACGTACGCGAAAGTACGAAGCTTCTCGGCGTTCATAGCTGATAGTAGGGAAGACACAGAATCATAATTACTAAGAATCTGATATTGAATTGATGCTATTCCAATTTTAACGAGTAAATGTATTCCTTATAATTCAAAAAATATACCTATTCTATTATGTTTGCATAAATCCATTGAAGCAATAAATGAAGAAATAAAACAATTTAATTATGAATCTCAAAATCTATTTATTCAATTTCCTTTCACAGTACAAATCATCAATTATTTGTTTAACACTTTTTTCATTGTTATATATCCAATACCTAATCGTAATTACAAACGTAGATTTATATCTCTGATCACATATCTTTTGCAATCGTTTATTGAATAATTCCATTGCCAAAAAAAAACAAATTCAAATTCTTTACTGATATCCTTCAACATTTGGAACTCATAGTTTCTATTTATAAACTAGAATATTTTAGTAAATTGAAATGTGAAATAAAAAACAAATGCTTAATGGTCCCAAAAAACATTAGGCTATTAGCTGCAAAGAGTGAAACTAGCGCACTAGTAACAATGGAAATAGAAGAAACAAGGGAAATTGGAATTTGATGATTACTGTAACGTACTTCACTGAGAAAAAAATTTATTTTGAAAGGTAGTGAAGTTAAAGCTCCAATAATTAATCTGAGTTCAATAGTTTCAAGAGAAATGTAAAGTATGGAAATAACTCAAAATTATTTTTCAATTGTCCTGAGATATTGAAATGAATTGTCTGATAGCATTTTTCATCCATTTCATCCATTAAACTCAAACATTTTACAGAATTCATCAACTTCGTTGATCCTAACAAAAATTTCCCTCAGTGTTATCTACATCAGTAGTTAGAGATGAAACGAGGTAAGTCAGTTTTTTTACTTGAGACTATTTTTTCGAGATATTCACAAAAGAGAAATGATTCCAAATATAAATTGACACAGCTCGTTTCGCCTCTACGCCACTGGTAGTCTGCAGGAGATTAAAAAAATCACAAAATATTATGGAATTGAGATGATAATCTCAAATTTTTTTTTTATCAACGCCTCGATATGACCATCTGAATCATTAACATTATCTCGGCATCAACAAGTGAGGTTGTCGACATACAAATATATATATATTGTTTTCATGAATAACTTTTATTTTTTCTATACTCTTAATAAATGCTTTCTTATCAATCTTTACCCTCAAAAAATTCAATCGGAGAAAAATAAATGTATCATATCGACAGTACCTCTAAAGGGGGCAAAATTTTAATTGAACCCCTTACTTCCTTGGCTGTTGAATATGTATTGGTCTTGAAGTATGAGCAGGACGTGCATCATGTGTAGGTACTGGTTTTTCATGAAAATTTTGCACAGCCTCAGGCGGGAAATCAGCATTACCCCTTGCTGGCGCACCACTGATCATTACTGTCTTTGGTGGACTGAAATTTTTACAGAGAGTGATGGATAATTCGAGAAAATAATTGAATGATACTACAATCGGAGAAAACTTCAATAAATTCGATTGAGTGACGAATATTCCTAGACTACCATATTTCTTTAGTTTTTATTCGAGCACATGTTTTTTTCTTTTTAATTGCCAAAAAATAGGGAAGGCCGCATAATTCCTTTGAGCATGAAGACCTTTACTAATTTTTTTTTGCAAAATTACCCAATAATGAAAACACGTTGGCGCATCTTTTCAATTTTTTCATCGAGTTCTTCATTTTGAAAAAAAAATTCTGAATCATTCTGCCCTGATCTCCCTTACGTTGTGACGAAGAAAATAACTTCATGGCAAGAAATATTTCTAAGAGAAATGGAACAATATTCTGTGTATTCCCCTGAATTTTGCTCTCATAACGCATATATGCACTCTATGGCGTGGAAAAACTCAGATTTGTTGCGTCTCAATTGTCAAACGACTAGGGAAATTATAGAAAGAAATAACTTTCGAGTCTTCAATCAATAAGGAGACAAATGAGAAACACGAACAAAAACAATGAATCATTGTTTGTCTACATTATAAACATGAAGAAGGTGAAGTTGTACTTCGTTTCGATAAAACAATTGGATGAAACAAAGAATAATTTTTCATTACACAACGTGGAATTGATCAATGGTTGAATTTGATAGAATATTTCAGAATTTGAAGAAAATAAAACAGTTTTTGAAATTACATTTTTTTGTTAAGAAAAACCAGAGTTGCGAAAAATATTTATGCCCAAAATACTTTATCTTTTCATCATTCATCAACCGCAAAACAGAAGAGAAATAACGTAATTTTTTGTAGGAATTTCTTCCGCAGCTCCCATTTATCTCAATAAAAACTATTCATTAGGGAAAAATAATTCATTACGCTAAAAAAAGAATAAAAGTGACATAATATATAATCACCCTTTGAAAAATTACTCTCTCTTCTAAAACTAGACTAATTAACAATATTAAAAGAATAATGGGCTATTTTTAATGAAAAGGCAAAGTTAACCTTAAAAAAAAACAAAAAAAAATTCGGACATTTCTTCAGGACGCGAGGAAGATACACTTGAAATATGTGTGAATGAGGTTTATAAATTGACTCTGTTCAACAATATAATGATAAGATTTTCGCACATTTTCTTCATTGTCTCATTGAGGATTCTCGCTTTGTTATTTGTTGACACGTGCATTACACCACGATATACCAATCATCTTGTCAATTGACGATAATATAAAAGGCCTTGTTCTTCAATTCCTATTACCTGATGTAATCGGAATAGACAAAGAAACGAACAAGAGAGATACAAATATATTTTCTGCAGATTTCATTCCATCTGTTTCATCACAAAAATTGCTATAACATTTTTTACTCAAATTATTTCATGCGAAAGATATCTCTGAAACTATCGAATTAATCATCAAGACACTTTTTACGACTATGAAGTTTTCTGAAAATTCGATTTTATTTTATCACCAGTTTTTCAAGAATCTCTCGGAATCAAAGCAAGATGGAGCAATTTTCATAATAATTATTTTTTGTAGAAAATTTCAGAAGCTACAAAAAGGTTACCATGAAGATTTCTCCATCTCGCTTAGATTCCGATATATTTCTGAAAAACTGGTGGTGAAATGAAATTGATTCGTCTGAAGAATTCATATTCTTCACATTTTTTGTACTTCAGAAAATTTTTTACACCAAGGATTTCTTTGCATTTCCCATTCGAAGAAATTTGAAATAGACGAAAGAACATTGACTTTTTGTCGATTGCCGATTCTCTGACGAATTAAGTTTGAAACACGACATTTCACAGAAAAATATCAATGGAAGGAGGGAGCCAACCATTTTGCTTCTGACTGTAAGGAGAATATCAGAATAAAAGGGAAATAAGGATAAAAACAAGAGGAATCTGAGATATCACCTGCTAGAAGGTTTGTTCTCCTCGCTTTCCTTGCTTGGCTTTGCTTCACGTTCCTCTTTAGGTGTCTTGTGCTGGGTTATCCTCATTCCTCCGGCCTTCACTGAATTCAAAAGAATATGATTAAACAAAGGAAAAAATAAATCTCAAGGCCAAAAATTGACAAAAAAATCCTTGATTCAATAAATTAATAAAATTAGAAATACAAACCTGCTGGTGGATGACCAGCTTTCAATTTACACTCCTCAAAACTCGACATTATTTATCAATGAAAATTGAATTATCAAACAATATGTTACGTCTCTTGCGAGTGCTACGTCTTAACTGATATATTGTTGGTGATAATTACGCAGTGTTATAAACTCTTATTGCGTAGTTCAATAGCTACCGAGCGTCTCCGCCAAAACAAAACTGAAAATAAAGGCACATTTTCATTGTGTGACACTCTATAATTTGGTATTTGAGTCACGTGACGCCAGATCATTTCCGTTGCGTGCTCCAATGTGAGTGGTGATGAACAAACTGTAGATAAACGCTCTCGTGGCATATTGACTGTGACGTTGATGATTGAATAGAATTCATCATGACTAAATGCAGCATCAATATTCTCATTTTTCTCTGCATTTTCGCAGTTACTAATGCCGGTGGACCTACACTTGTACTCCTTGATAATTTAGCTGTCAAAGAGACACATTCGATATTCTTCAAATGGCTTCAAGGTATTTAATAATTCATTTTTATTCGGTCGACCTAAAAATTTTTCTCATACTATTATACTATTGCTTATACTATTCATTGTTAATGAGTTTTTACTCATTAAAACTTAGTAATCTTTTTGTTTTTTTTTTTTCAATTTTTTTAAATTGAGGCGAGAATTATAGACGATTTGTTGAGTATTGATTGATTGGAATTCATCTTGGAGGTTATCTTCATATAATTTTCAATAAGTATTTTTTTCCACTCAATTTTTTAGAAATATCTCGGAGTCAAAGAAATACCGGAATTTCTGTAAATATCTTTTTTTCCAAAGAAGATCGAGATTTTCAAAAAAAAATCTCTGAAAAATTTTGTATCGCTGATAGATTTCGAGATATTTCCAAAGAACTATCACTAAATTCGGTGAGAAAGATGGAGAAATGTTTGAAACCATTGAACTTACAGAAAAATTACAAAAAATGTTTTTTGTGAAAAATTCAATGACGATAAAAATCAACACACATCTGACAATTTCCTGGAGTTCTTTAAACAAATAAATTATCATTAAAAAAAACTTTAGACATTCGCATTTCAAATTTTGTCTGAATTTTCTACATATGGATATTTTATTCATTTTCGATAATTGACTTATTTAAAAGAAAACTTGAAATTGTCAGATGTCTGTTGTTTTTATCATATCATTTTTATCCTATCATATCGTCGCCTTAGACTCAAAGGGGCGTAAATGCCATACTTTTCTACATCACTTACGCCACTTTGTCTCTAAGGTGACGATACTTAATGGTCTCCTGATGAATCCTCGTGAATCTCATCGTTTCCAAGATAAATCAAGAATTAATTACGTGTTATTTCCAAAGCTTGATGAACCAATTAATCAATTTCAGATCGAGACTACAGCCTGACATTCAGACTAGCGGATGATGCGAACCTGGTGCTCTCAAAATACGGTGAATTCCTCTACAAACACTTGATCATCTTCGCACCATCAGTTGAGGAATTCGGTGGTGCCTTGAGTGTAGAGTCAGTAACTGAATTCATCGATGGAGGTGGTAATGTTCTGATAGCTGGTTCCTCTCATTCTGGTGATGTTTTACGTGAATTAGCATCAGAGAATGGCTTCGAAGTTGATGAGGAAGGTGCAACAGTCATTGACCACTTGAATTACGATGCAAGTGATGCTGGACAACACACAACCATCGTTGCCGATCCAGATAATCTCATTAATGCACCGGTAATTGTTGGCAGCAAAGATATTCCACCGCTACTTTATCAAGGAACTGGATTAATTGCCGATCCTGAAAATCCACTTGTACTGCGTTTACTTACTGCCTCAAGTTCTGCTTATTCTTATAAACCTGATCAACCAGTTAAGGAATATCCGCATGCAGTTGGAAAAAATACACTTCTCATTGCTGCTCTACAAGCGAGAAATAATGCACGTGTACTTTTCTCCGGATCACTTTACTTCTTCAGCGATGAGGCATTCACCAGTTCAGTTCAAAAGGCTCAAGGTAAATTTTCTGAACGATGCTCTAAAGAGCGATTAGGCAGAACGAGTTATGTCGTTTTTTTTTGTTCTGAAGCATTTCTTTGGAAATATCTCGGAAATTAATGAGGATACGATATCTATCATTATCATAACAAATTCCGTATCTTCCTCAAATTCCGAGATATTCCACGAAACTACCAGACTTAAATCAATTGAGCTCGTCTAATTCAAACCTGAGAATTCACAATTATTAACTTAATTTTTTTTTTTCAATTTTTAGGTGGTAAGAAATTTGAAAAATCTGGAAATGAAGCTGTAGCTAAAGCCATGGCTCAATGGGTCTTCAAAGAGAATGGTGTAATCCGTGTTTCCTCAGTACATCATCACAGAATTGGTGAACAAGAGCCACCAGCAGCATACACAATAATGGAGGATGTTATTTACACAATAACAGTTGAAAAATTATCTGGGGAGAAATGGATACCGTACGAAGCCAATGATTTGCAATTAGAATTTGTCAGAATTGATCCATTCGTTCGCATGACAATGACACCATCTGGTTATGGAAAATATGAAGCACGCTTCAAGATACCTGATGTCTATGGTGTTTATCAATACAAAGTTGATTACAATCGAATTGGTCTGACACATCTGTACAGCACAACTCAAGTATCAGTCAGACCACTTCAACACACACAGTATGAGCGTTTTATTCCAAATGCTTATCCGTATTATGTCAGTGCATTCTCCATGATGGGTGGAGTTTTTCTATTTTCATTAGTATTTTTGCATTACAAAGATCCAGTTAAATCAAAGTCTGAGTAAATATTTATGGAAATATCAAGTTTTAATAATAATAAGCAGAAAAAACAACGTGATATCACAATCTTTTTGTACAGACTTCAATAAATTTGTGTAGTGTATGAAATTTTCCTCCATTTGTTCACATTAAAAATATATTGTAAAAAAATCAATGTTTTGTTATTACTTATTCCTTTCATTCAGTGACAAAATTTATATTCTTCTATGAATATGTATGAAACAAGTAGGTTTAAGAAAATTATGGGAGAGGTCTTCTTTCAATTGAATTGTTCACGTTTTTTTTAGAAATTGTATAAACAAGTTTATGCGAATCGTAGCGTCATTTCTTTATAATTAAAGTTCGTACAGATATCAATATTATTACTTGTACCAGCTATGCTGAGAATTTTCTGCGGTGTCTCACGATAAATAATACTGTACACTGTATTACTCGAAGTTGGAATTTTCGCAAGTGTATCAGCTTGATAACTGAGATGATAAACATGCGGCATTGCTCCACCTGCGATGATTCGTTCCTCGTGAATCGAAGTTACGTGAATACCTTGATCAGGAAGGTCGAAAATTGTTGCTGGCTCCATTGTGCGCAGATGCCACATGGAGAGATTTGGACCACCTCCACATACCTGAACGAATGGAATTGTTATTAATGGAAATACATTAATAAATGCAATTAATGACCTTCACATTCATTCATGTTCTTTCATATTTCGAAAACCGAAGGCGATATGATTTCCCTTATAAAAACTTTTCATTCAAATCTTTCTTCACAAAAAACACTCTACTGTAATTTTGCGATCTGTCATAGGTTCCGAGATATTAGCAGGAAAATCAGTTTTCAACTAAACTTGACTTATTTTGTTCTACCTCTTCACTACTGAATTCTTTTCTGCTATTTTCTTATTTAAAAAAAATTTACTTACAAGCCAATCTTCCGTTAAATCTGCAGCACCCATCCACTTCCCAAGCCTCGGCCTTGCAACTTTGTCAGATAAATGTGGTTGGACGATATTTGTATTTTCATTTTTACGTAAGTCCCAAAGTCTCACCGAACCATCTTCACTTGTTGATGCCAATTGATTACCCCTGTATTTTTAAATAAATTTATTACAATTTCTTCGATCCATTGTTCTCATTAGAGACCAGTCAGCATAACTGATACAATACTTTGTCAATATCTTAAGAATAATAGGATTTAGGAGAATTTTCCACAGATCTATCCTGTGGTTCACGAAATCCTTCATAAAAAAACTTTTTTGTAAATTTTGCATAAATTTACTCGTTTCAGAAATATTTTCAGAAAAATCCTCAGCCAAATTTGCTTATCCTCTTTCAACACTTCATCACTCAAATATTGAATTCAACGGAATTCCACTTACATTATTGCTAAACAGTGAATATAATCCGTATGGCCCTCAAATTTTCTAAGGACTTTTCCATGTTCGAGATCAACTGCATACACATTGTTATCACCACAACCAGCATAAGCAGTGTGATTGGAATTGGAATACACCATGTAATTAACGTCAGGTTTTTCCGAAGTATCTCTGATCAAGAAAGAAAAACAATGATATTAAAATATGTATCAAATGAATTTCACAAATAACTTTCAATAATTTGCATAATTCACTTGTCCACAGGCATCTGAATGGTCCAAGAAACCTTGATTTTCGATGCTTTTTCCGATGTCAAAATCTTCCAGTCCCATCCTGATATTTCACCAGCAGTTCCAGTAATTAAAAAATTCTCAGTTGTCAACATACTCTCAACGTGTTGATCAGCATGGGCTGTGAATTTATACAGTGGACCTTTGATATCATTCTCATTGTCTTTGCTTGGTCCCAGTGACTTTGGTATGCTAGAATAAATAGAAAAATACAAATATATCGATGATTCGTGAGACAAATAGTGGAACATGCTAAGTTGAAAGGGGAAATTCCCATTATTTTGGGAATATGCTGGAAATTATGAGATTCAAACAAATTTTTCAAGAGACAGATTTTGCTGAGGAAAATTTCCTTTACAAAAAAATTCACTGCAACATTATCTTCAGATAAATTGATAACATGAATTAATTCTATCGAGCCGAAATTTTTAAAAAGTATTCCAGAATTTGCGAGAGATAGAGGAATTTTTGTGATGATATTTTTTTGTAAATAAAAATCCAAACTACAAAATAGGTTCCCATGTAAACTTCTCTTATCTCCCTCAAGTTCCAAGATATTTTGAAAATTAAATTGTTGTTATCGTTCACTTCTGAATTACAATGAGAAAATAATAAAGGATTTACTCACTCGAATACTGAAACATTGCCATAGATATTGCTGCAAACTAAATATTTTCCAGTTGGTGAAAATGTTTGGCACAATACTGTATTATACAGTAATTTTTGCTTGTTTATGTATTCAGTCATTGTTCAATTTTTTTTCATTTTTTCATTCAGCCCCCTGAAACTCTCTTATTTTCCCTTACATAAATTTGTCCCCACAACGATAGCCAAACACCAGTTGGCGCTAGTGTTCATGTCATGTGGGGGTATCGTCTGAGCCTCCAGCCTCTACCACCACGAGTCATGCCGATCGCATCTCCAACAGCGCCAAGGCGCCAAGACGGCGCAAGCAGTTACTAGTAGAGCGGCCAGACCTTTGACACGCCATACACTGCAAAAAAATTCCATCAAAAATTACTGTACCATCCAATAAACGTGGGACCAAGAAGGGTATTGCAGAGAAATTACAATACCTACGGAGTAAAAATTACTGAACCTCTCAGTAAAATTAATGAGAGTCCCATCAATTTTTACTGTGCCAACAGTAATTTTTACTCCGCAGGTATAGTAATTTTTCGGCAGTCCCACTTTTTACTGGGAAGGCACAGTAATTTTTGATGAAATTTTTTTGCAGTGTAGCTGTAGCAGTATTTAAGTCGTTTATTAATAAATTTCCGGTCAACCACATGGAGTATCACATTTAATTATATACTAATTAATTGACAAACTCTTAAACGATGAAAAATTCACTACACTCTCTCTTAAACGAATTACAATCGATTGGTAATTACGAAATTTTCGAAAATAATACTTTTCCGGCTAATTAAATATTGCTGTATTTCCATTTCCTAGCAATATGGAAATCCATTAGTTATCAGTAGCGATCTATGTCCATTCAATTTTTCCCTCAATTTGCAGCTGTTCAACATTTTTCAAAGGTGTCTAAAAGCTTTCAATGTCGCACGAAACTTTGAAATAGATATTGATGGAAAATTTCCACGAAACTATTTACGATTAACTTTTTCTCACAGTAATGAAGGAAAAGAAAACGTTGTTCCTAATATGAATGACAATTTCAACGTTGGAATGAATGATGAAAATTATAAAAAGAATTGTATAAGTGGATAATTCAGGAGCAAAGAAGTGAAGAAGACGCGCTTTTCTTTTGTGTAGTTTATTTTTCCAAGAATAGAGCAATTTTGCCGTGATTCTTCTTTGTAACTCTCGAAATTTCCCATGAGGGAAGATTTTAGGATGAAGAAGGCGTATTTCTGTTAGTTTTCGAGATATTTCATTAAGGATGATGACTGAATTTAGATTCATCTAAGTTATTTGTCTCTAAAATTCTTCCGCTGATTACCAAAAAGATTTTTAATAAAGAAAAAATTCAGAAAAATGTACAAAATATATACAATAATTTGAATAACAAAATGCTTCGACGAGCGTTTCAAGTTCTATAGAAGGTAAAATTATTTTATTCGTCAAAATTATCTCATTTATCATTTCTTATCTCATTTGAATAAACTAATTCATAGAAAAGTGATGAAAAGGGAGCAAGCAGAGCAAAAATATTATTATAAAAACAATTATTGTTCGATATATTATACTTGGAAATCTTACTATTGATAAATTGTTTTGGTTGGGAATACACTCAGCAAAAAAATTAAGGGAGCGGAAATATTTCTTCATCTTTTTCCGTGATTTTCAAAAAACTATAACTCAGCGAAAAAAAATCAAAATTTTCTATATTTCACAAGATGGTCCACAAGCTTTTTCTTCCAACTTAACCCTTTTCTGATTTCTGAAAGAATCCTAATAGCAAATAGGCCTATCTCCAGGATGTACATATGTATGTTATTCAAATTTTACTGACTTCAGTTCCCTTTTGGAAAAATTAATAATGAAAAAGTGACATGTTAACCAACTGGAACATGAGCATGCTCACGACAGCTATGAACTTGCTGTAAAAGCTGAGAGTTATGAAGAAGCAGAGGAAGGACAGCTTCGATAAATATTTGTCAATTAGAGTATGCAGCTTGGTAGTGTTAAAATCGGAAGTAATTTCAATAATAAGTCTTGTTGTTAAACATTTTCATTAATTTTATTATAATTATAGAAGGATACTCCATTCGTATACAAAGAATGGTACGTGGAATAAAATGTGCAGAATCTTAATAGTATATGCAAGAAAAATCAAGATTGTAAAACATATTACGTGTTTTGAGAATACAATCTAGTAGATGGAATTGAACATTCTAAAAGTGTATTGATTCAATCTGTCAATCCCACTTGTTGTCGAATCATTCACAAACTAATTCGTAGATTTCCTGTGCATCTTCGTGTATTGTCTGCAGAAATCTCTACGGATTTACATATCTGACCCAGCATAATTCTAATAACAAAACGATGGTAGCCAGAGATAAACCTGCTGCCAATAATTTGAAAGCAAAGTCCAATTTACGGAGTGCGACAGGTCGATACTGTGCTGAAGCCCATTCAGCTTCCCTGCTCTGTCGTTTGGCCTTTTGGATACTAGTCAATTTCATCTTCCAATAATCAGGTAATCCAGCTTCCACAACTCTCATTGTCATATCATTGAAGCGATCACGTAATGGCCAGTCTTTACGACACTTGAAACTCATCAATTGTGGCTTTAATGCTTCTCTCACGCGGTCCAACGATAATAGCATATATTTTGACTCATATATTATTTTGTCCATTACGCATACATTTTTAGTACCATTCAACACAAAGTCTATACATTCAGCCCAAGTCGATACTCCTTTGAATTCACATCTTGGACAGCCGTCATGCGCGTACGGTATAGCCTCTCGAAGTGTATATGTTTGATATCCTAATTCAACTAATTCGTTGATTGATCCAGCAGCACTGCCTTTTTCTCGTGTAGTGAGGAATGCGGCAATTTTTCCTTGAAAAACCCCATTACTGATAACCATGAAAATAAGCATGGTTGAGAAATAAATTCTGAATGATTGATATCCATTATCAGCTTGAATTGATGTGTATGTCAATAATCTTGTTAGATCTAACAGTGCTAAACCGAAACTCCATCTCTTCATCATGAGGATTAGGAATAGAATAGCTAGAGCAAGACCAGCTGCGATCAAGACAGGAGTGCTCCATAATTGGTAAATCTTTTCTAAAGTTGATACTTCTGCCTTCAATTTCACTACTGCAACCATTTCATCCTCATAAAGAGGGACCGAATGTGGTAAGTACGGAAACGAGTCAAGAGTATAAAATTGCATCATGATGTCTACAGAGCTTTCCAAGTATCGTTTTATCATGGCATCGTATCCTATTTCAACTTCAATCTTACCACTAGCATTTAAAGCTGTAATAATGGTACGCATGGCTTTGCAATTCATAGTCTGGCATACAGTATAGTCTTCGAAATAATTCCTCCCAGGCAACACACCAGTCCGTACACGAGTCCAGTATCCAGCAACAATGTTATATCCATTCAAAATTTTCGTTTTATCGTAAGTTAAATGTGCACAGGAAATATCTGAAAGTAGATCAGTCATCATAAATTTTAGGATTATTCCATTGATAATTCTGAAATATCAAATTTTCCTTTGAAAATTCGATCGGTCCATCTACATGAATGGATCAGATTAAGGTATGTTATTTTCCAATGATATGGTTGAACATTATATCTTATCATCTATACAAATATTGATAATAAGTCACTTACTGGCATCGAAATTTTGACCAAAGACATTCAAATTGTCTACTTTATATATTCTTTCCCAGGGATCCGGCGCATAATTTGTAATTGGGTTCGATGTGTATATTTCTGGTCTCTGATTAATGGAGTTAGAACAAATGTATATGGCATTGAGAATCTCCACTTGCCACATTGCTCTCAGAATGAATATCGAATTCGTACATGGGGTTGTGTTCTCACCGATAATGAAGAATGGAACTAAGTTATGCCACAATTTCGTTCTTCTCAACAGTTCCAAATGTGTCAATAATTTTTGCGGGTGTTCTTCCATCAATACTACACTACTTGCTTTGAATTTCAAAGGTCGTCGTTGCTCATAGTCCTTTGCACTCAGAAAATCATTGATCCGAATAATCGATACGCCCTCGATTAATGTGTTGAATTTTCCAAAGATGACAACCGGATTAGGAAAACTGTTTTCTGCATAACATGATTCTAGAATTGTTTTCTGGAATACCAAATTCAAATTGATGATGTTTGGATTGATCAATCATTTTTGTCATTGATAAAAATTGAATGAAATTTAATAACAAACCATTATTCCCTCCCCAATGGAATAATCCTCTCTTATTAGAATCGATTGCGATTCTGTTCCAACGATCATGAGAAGAAATAACAGCCACTTGATGAACTCCATTTCCATCATACTCTGAAGAATCCTTCTCTACTGAACATCTACTCAGTACGAAGTATCAGCACAATACTGACATTATTTACACTTTCAAAAAACTTGGTGCATCAAAATTTATCGATCACTAAGTAATATTCTCTAATTTTCCTATGTCAGAGATTTTAACTTGCGAACTTAAATTTTTTTTTTTGCAAACACGTGTATTTTTATCTCTTAGCCATACGAAAGTCCATTAGTTATCAGTAGCAATCTATGTCCATTCCATTCTTTACTCAGTTTGAAATCGTTTCACGGTATTCAATGGTGCCTAATAACCAGGAATGTGGCACAAAGTTTTGAAACGAAAATTGATGGAGAATTTCCACGAAACTATGATGGAGTGATAAAAAATATTATTCGATCGTGGTTCTTCGAAATAATATATCATATATTCATTACATTTTGTATGTTTTCGCAAATTCTTTGTTCAATTTTGTATTCATTTTTCTCCTCCAAGATTCCAATTATTGGATTCCAATGATCGATCTAGCCTTTGTAAGATCGAACAATCAATTAATCGAGTCTCCTCAAAATCATCCAAAAAAGATCGATTTCTAAGAAAGAAAAAATCGATTGCACATATAGATTTCATATATGTCGAATAATCGAATTTTCTCAAAATCCCTCGAAAGAGATTGATTTTTAGTAGGAGTGTGCGAATAGTGTTCGAATCGAATCGAATATTACTATTCGATTCGAATTTCGAAAATTCGAATTATTCGAAAATATTAGAATTATTTGAAATTTTTTGAATGATTCGAAAATATTCGAGAAGTTCGAATTATTCGAAAATTCGAATTATTCGAAAAAATTTGAATTATTCGAATTATTCGAAAATTTGAATTATTCGAAAATTTGAATTATTCCAAAAAATTCGAAAATTCGAATTATTTAAAAAAAAATCGAAAATTCAAATTATTCGAACTATTCGAAAACTCAAATTATTTGAACAAATTCGAATTATTCGAAAATTCAAAATATTCGAAAATTCGAATTATTCGCACACCCCTAATTTTTAGGAAAAAAGAATCGATCTTGAAAAGATCAATGAATCGATACAATTTCTTTAAAAGAAGAATCGAGCAATTAATTTTCTTAAAATTGCACAGAGAAGATCGATTTTCACAAAATAATGTATCGATCTTACAAAAATCGATAAATCGATCATTTTTTTCTAAGAAAGGATCGAATGATTGAGCTTTCTCAAAATCTTTCAGAAGCCATCGATAATCACGCAAAATGAGAATCGATCAATCGAGTTTATCAAAATTGTCAAAAAAAGATCGATTTAAAAAAAAAAAGAATCGATATTACAGAGATCGATTCAAAATCACCTAAGGTACGGCCTCATGCAGGCGTTTTTGACGCTAGCGTCAGCGTCAAATCAGGTCACGTGACATTATTTTGAATTTCCCGTTGCTTAAAAAAATTTAGCGATAAGTCGCCGCGTCAAACAGCAGCGTCAACATGGCTGTTTACAGGAGTTTTAAGCATCAGTAGATGATGAAAAATCGAGGGGTTACTCACTCAAGGATTGAGTGACACCATGACTTCAAAATGAAGTCGACTTCACGTGAATTCAGTCGCTGACTTCAATGACTTCAACAAAATGTGAAGTCAATGACTTCAAGCGTTGATCAACGTGACTTCATGACTGCAATTGACTGCCAATGACTTCATCAATTTGTAGTCAGCGACTTCAAATAGAATGAAGTCATTGAAGTCACAATAAATAAAATTTTACAAATAAAAGAGGGTGGGGGAAAACGGGTTTTCATCATATTGAAACAAAAACTTGCTATATAAATGACTCATTAGAATATTTAGATGTTTTTTATTGGAAATATTTTTTAACAGCCTTAAAAATATTATCAGGTAGTTTTAAATCCCCACTCTCAGTTATCACAGGGGATGAAATAGTTTTTCGACACTGTTCAATATCGATGTACCCATGCACACTCATTGGCTCTAATTTCAAACAATTTAAACTTGCATCTAAAATATACCAGTGGCGAAGAACACTGATCTTTTTTTTATTACCATGAACGCAAGCATATTCACTTGAAAATTCTCTGCTACGCAAAGTTCTCCCTCCTGTATATGCGAAATTCAATATAAACCCTGATAAACATGTGGGGTATTCATTTTCTTTCGAAACCTGAAATACGTAATTTGAGTGACTTCGATTGATTTCATCGACTGCAAGTGACTTCAGTGACTTCAGAATTGACTTCAGAAAAATGAAATCATTTGACTTCAGTGATTTCAAAAAGTCGAAGTCACCTGACTTCAGTGACTTCACTGACTTCAATGACTTCAACTTGACTTCAAATTGACTTCATCGCGGTGTGGCGCCATGACTTCACGAGTGAGTAGCCCCTCGTGAAAAATAGCAATTATTGTCCGAATCTATATTTTTGTCATTTACTGAAACATTTTTTTAAGTGTACATCATCTGAAGTCATTATTTTTAATATTTTATGACGACAATATTGACGCTCCTTTTCCAGCGATAAAGCTCAGATTGTTGAGCTTTTTGCTACTTGTCGCTAAATTTCTCATTAGTGGCGGGAAATTCAAAATAGTGTCACGTGACCCGATTTGACGCTGACGCTAGCGTTAAAAACGCCTGCATGAGGCCGTACCTTAAGTCCCCCATTGGCAGCTCGTTGTGGTGACACTGTTGTCCCGCCATTTCTGAATTTAAACGAGAGTTACGTTAAACCGGGTTTAAGCTAAACTCGGGTTACGCTGAACCGGAGTTAGCGCTAACTTTACTCCGGCGAACTGGCCCTAACGATACGCATGATGGATTTCATTTATTTGTACATCAATTGTTCTCTCAAATGACGAGAAAAAGAAGTATGAATTGCCCAAAAAATTTCAAATTCAGGAATTTCTTTTTTATATCACAGGTTTGCTAACTACACGCATAATTGATTTTGATTATGTATGAATTAATTACTTTTCTACAATCCATGAAAAGGTGTTCTGAATATCCCAATTAATTCTCTAATAATTCCAAGCATTTTCAAAAGTATATAATTTTTTCATTTGCCACATACACGATCGCGAATTTTTAATTGAATGCAATCAAATATAAACCGAATACTGCATCGAAATACATAATGTTATCATTTGTTAGAAAACTTGTACAATGAAAGCTACTGTAACGTCCAGAAACTGAGACGTTTTTTTTTTATTTTTATTTTTTTTTGGGAATTATTCGAAGCGAAAGACACCTTTCGTTTCGAATGGAAAAATTAATAAAAACAATGGTGAACATGATTCACCATTGTTCCAAAAGATAGAAGACGTCCGGTGTAAATAACACTGGTCGTCCGATATCGATTTTTAGATTATTTTATTAAAATAAGTCTTTTCTGATTGTCGAAGGCATTGAATTGCAATGCCTTGGCAACAGAAAGGAATCGCGGATTTTCTCCCACTCTTCGATAAGTGGGGTGCAAATCATATGTGATTTTTGTCACATGATTGACCCCACTATTGAAAAAGAGGAATTAGGTAAGGAAGGGGCAACGCACTCGCGAGGAGCGATGCACTTCCTTCCCGAATTAATTAGGGCGCGGCGTTGAAGTAATTAAGTTGGGAGAGAAAATCATAAAAAAAAAGATTATTAGACTATTGTGGGGATACTGAGTGTGAAAAGAGATACAAATGAACAGGATTTTGTTAAAGAATTTTGGAGTTTTTCGAGTAAGAAGAGAGAAATAAAACAGATTTGAATTTGAATATTTTGGGGATTTTTGACTGTGGAAAAAAAAATGGAATAAAAACGGATTTTGAGTGTGGAAAAAAAAAAAGAAATAAAATAAATTTGATTGAAGAATTTTGGGGATTTTTTTTTTCAAGTGTGAGAAAAGAAAGAAATAAAACGAATTTTGAGTGTGAAAAAAAGAGAAAAAGGAGAAATGTAACAAATTTGATCGAACAAGTGTGGGGATTTTGAGTAAATGAAAGACGGAGAGAAATGAGTGAAAATTGTATTAAAAAAAAAAGAAGGAAATATAGCAGGAAAAGTAAGTGGATAAATTTCATCAAAATCGGTGGATACTGCGCGCGCAGATTTCGCGTATTCGGTAAAGATGTTTTTTTGGATTTAATTACGAAAATTATTTAATTTTTAATTGCGTTTAAGAAAAAAAATCGATCAAATTTAGAAAATTCAAAAATTTAGAGGATCTCGCTGGATTTATGACAAAAATTATTTTATTCGATATTAATTTTTTTTTTGAATGAGAAATAGATAAAATTTTGGAGAAGTGAAATTTAGAGAATACCGTCAGATTCATTAGAGAAAATTATTTTATTTAATTTTGATAATTTTAAATGAGAAATTGATCAAATTATGGAAAAGAAAAATTTAAAGAATCCCGTCGGATTCGGAACGGAAAAATATTTTTTTTGTTTATTCAATTTCAATGGTATCTATTGAGAAAATTAAATGATTGAAATCGAAATTTACTTGAAAATTAAGAAAAAAATAATCGAAATAGAAATTTTATTTGAAAATTAGTTAAAAATTCAAAATTACTATCTTTGTAAAATTTCCGAAATAGTTTCATTGTAAAAAAATGAATAGTTGAAATTCGAACTTATTGAAAATTAATTAAAGAATGTAAATAATTATGTTTGTCAAGTCTTGAAAATTATTTCTATTCAGAAAATATAAGCCTAGTTACTATTAACAATGTACGTTATTTTTACCTTGTCAACCTATTAGAATAGTTAAACGCAAAAACTCCCTTCTTCCTATCCCGAGCTATTGGTTTTTAACCAGGCTCAAAACAGGAAAAATAAATAATCCATGTTATTTTTGAATTATTAGCAATAATAGTTTTGACGTAACATGCGTAAAAAGTGGGGGCTCGTCCGGGATTTGAAGGAGTTTTTGCAATTTGTTTAACTAGTATCTGATAGGCCAATGACAAGGAACTTAGCTAGGGAAAATCCGGAATTATTGAAATTAAATAATAGTAAAAATCTGTATGAACTAAAACCTTGAAAAAGTCTGCGCTCAGTATCCACTTCTAGTTTAAGTTCTAGTTAATAATAATAACAATTACCTAATATCATTCACATCCCATGGACCTGTGACTGATCGAAATCGTTTTGTTTATTTTTTTTGGGGAAAAATTAGATAGAAAAGAAGAAAGGAAAATTTGAAGAAATCTGGTAGATTCAGTCCGAAATTTTGCTAATTTTATCTTGAACTTTTGTAGTGAAAAAAAAAAAAAAAAAAAAAAAAGACAAACTTGAAAAAGAAAAATTAGAGCAAAACCGTGGGCTTCACTCCGAAAAATTTAATTAGTCATTTTGAATATCTAGAGTAGAAAATAAGAAAAACCTAAAAAAATAAGAATCAGAGAAAATCCATCGGATTCACTCCGAAAAATTTCAATTATTGTTTTAAATTATTTCTAGAGTGGAAAATAAACAAAAACCTGAAAAAAATTAGAGAAGTCCCGTTGGATTCCTTCAAAAATTTTGGGATAGGATCCTTTCTTATTATTTATAACGAAAACTTAGAAGAAATTTGGGAAAACCCAAAAAGAGTAAAGAAAAAAATACCGGGTGTCTCATGAAACACCAATTTAATATTCTAATAAAATCTATCCCATAAATTTTTTTTTGTTAGTTTAAATAAAAAGTGAAGAGTAAAACATACCGGGTGTCCCAAGAAACACCAATTTACTATTTCAATAAAATTTATTTCATTGAATTTTTTTTTGTTTTGTTAATTTGAATAAAAAGTAAAGAGTAAAACATACCGGGTGCCTCAAGAAAAACCAATTTAATATTCTAATAAAATCTCTTCCATTAAATTTTTATTTTTTTTTGTTAATCTAAATAAAAAGGAAAGGGTAAAACATACCGGGTGTCTCAAGGAACACCAATTTAATATTTTAATGAAATTTATTGCATTGAAATTTTTTTATTCAAATGAAAATTAAAAAGGAGATATACCGGGTGTCCAAACAAAAATCAATTTTGAATGGAGTTTCGAAGGAGAAATTATTCTTATTTTGGATTTCATTTTGATCAGCTTTGAAATTTATTTCCGGGTAATAAATTATTTTTGGATGACTCTTGAATTTTTTTTTGAACTGCTTTTGAATCAGAATTTGAATTTAAAAGAGATTATTTTTGACTATTTGGAGTGAAATTTTTGGAGAAAGAATTATATATTTTTTTTTTTCATACGTTTTCATTAACGAATCGCTTTCGGATGAATTGAGAGATTTATTTTCGAGTGAGAAATTATTTTTGAATTATTTTTGAATAGAGTTTGGACTAAAATTTGGAAATCATTTTTGAATAATGATTTTTTGAATTAGTCTTGAATGAATTATGGAATTTATCTTCATATAAAAACAAATTTTTCTTGTATTGTTGGAATTAACTGTCAAATACGGTGATTTACTTGTAATCGTTTTTGAATGAATTTTGGAAAAAGGTTGTAGGAAACTTTGGTTTGGGGAACGTTTTTTTCATCACTTGAAAATTATTTTTGAAATTTATTTATGAAAAAAATTATTTTTGAATGGCTTTAAAATTTTTTTTGAAATCTAAAAATTTTGATTTGAATCAAGAAATTATTTTTGAATAAAATCTTTGGAGGAAAAATTTTTTTTTTGTTGACGAATCGTTTTTGAATTAATCTCGAAATTTATTTTCGGTTAAGAAATTTTCTTTGAATGACTTCCGAATTTTTGAATCATCTTTGAATCAGGTTTTGAATTAAGAAATTATTTTGAATTGATTTTGATTAAATTCTGCAAAGGAGAAATTATATTCTTATCTTTTTGTTGGTGGATTGCTTTTGAATTGATTGAGAAATTTATTTTGGAATGAAAAACTATTTCTGAACGTTTTGTTTTTTTTGCCCTTGAGTCACTTTTGAATCATTTTTGAATAGACTTTGAATCGAAACTAGAATAAATGGATTATTTTGAAATAGTTTTGAATTATTACTGAATCAATTATACACTTGATCTTCCAAGAAGATTATTCTTATGTAGTTTCGAGTTTTTCTGAATCAAATTTGAAATGAAGGAATTATTTTTGAGTGTTAATTTCTCTCAATCATTTTTAAATAAAGTTTGAATGCTAATTGTCGTTGGAGATTTTTTTTTTGAGACGTTCTTTTATCACTCTGGAATTATTTTTGAAATTTATTTTTTTAAAATTATTTTTGAACTATTTCTTTTTGATTCGCTCTTGAATGAGAATTTGAGTGGTGAAATTATTTTTGGATCAATTTGGAATAGAATTACAGAAAGAGAAATTATTTTTTTATTATTGACAGATCGTTTGAATGAATTTTGAAATTTATCTCCGAATGAATTATTTTTAAACATTTTGTTTTATCACTGTAGAATCAATTTTTGGAATTCATATTCGAATGAGACATTATCGTTAAATCACTCTTGAATATTTTTGAAGCAGTTCCAGAATTTATTTTCAATTGAGAATTTTTTTTTGAATGCTTTTTCAATCATTTTTCAATTAATTTTAATTCTATTTCAAAATGAAACATCTTCTTCGAACTGTTATAAGTTTTGAGAATCGACTTGGCAATTTATTTTGCAGGTAAGAAATTATCTTTGAATTACTTTTAAATTTTCCATCAACCCTAATTTTTTTGAATTTATTTTCGGATGGATTATCTTTTAAATTATTTGGCATTGGTCAGTAGAAGAATATTGGTCATAAAGAAAATCTCAGGAAACTCTGAAAAAGGTTTCATGTCATTATAAAGTCAAAATTGTGGAACACCTCACTCGAATTTCCATTTAAATATTGAATAACTACTTGATCTATATAAAAAGAAAAGAAAAAAATAATAATGGCGATTCCAATGAACCAAACGATATCTTTGAGGGATGCAGTGGATTTTGTACCGATTTTCGATAGTAGTGTGACAAAATTAATTGAATTCATAGAAACATGTGAGGAAGCTCGGGAATCAGTTGCACCGGATGCAGAGAAAGATTTACTAAAATTTTTGAAATACCATAAAATACCGAAGGAAATTCGGAAAAGATTAGATTTTTCTTATGTTGATACTTGTGCCAAATTTTACGAAGAATTGAAGAAAGTTTATAAGCCTTTGAGATCATGGCGAAAATTAGAAAATGAATTAGAAGATTTGTTTCAATTTGAGAGTGAGGATGTCCTCGATTGGAATGCTCGTATTCGGGAAGTAATAACGGAAATCAAAGATGCGTATATTTCAAAACATACCGAAAATGAACTTCGAATCTATGAATCTACACTGAAAGAACTCCATCTCAAAACGTTTTTGGATGGATTATTGCCTTCAATAGAAGCTCAAATAAATTGTGACGCAATAAAAACTTTAGATGAAGCCTTAGCGAAAGCACGGAAAATCCAAGAAAAATTAGACAGACAGAGAAGGTTGAGAGAAAGAGAAAAAGAAAATTTAAGTGCAGAAAAATCGGTATTAATCCTCGAAACAGTGGAATCCGCGAGAACACCGACGAGTTCAGCCGAGAAATTGTGCAGAAATAAGAAAATAGGGGTAGAGACGATAGAAGTAGTAGAAAAGGAAAATCCAAATGAACCAAATGAAGAAGAAATAGGTAAATCAATAAAAAAATGTCAGATTTGTGGACTTCATAATCACACGGCAATAAATTGTCTCCGGTACTTAAATATAAATATAGGAAATTCGAAAAGAACTCAACAATCAATGTATCCGAGTTTGAATAGTGTATCTCAGGAACATCCTCAATTAATTTGTCAGTTTTGTGGAAAAATGAACCATGAAGCGAGAAATTGTTGGTTTGTAATCGAGAAATTGAAACAAAATAGATTTGTTTTTGAAAATTATAGAGAAAATATTAAGGAAAGTAGAATCGTTTTTGATGCAGAAGCCGAAAATGTTGAAGAAATTGAATTTGTTGATAAAAATGAAGAAAGCATTGCGAAAAATGAAATAATTATAGACAAAAATGAAGACTCTTCCGGTAAATATAAAGTTATGATTAATGAAAATGAGGAGAACGCTGTAAAGAATAGAATCGTGGATAAAAATAGAAAATATTTAGCGAACAATGAAATTATTATTGATGAAAATGAAAAAAAGATAAAGAAAAATAAATTTGGTTATAAAAATGAAGGAAATTTTGCGAAAAATGACATAATTATCGCTGAGACTAGAGAAAAATTAGAGAAAATTGAGGTTTTTGCTAAAAATATAGGAAATTTTGAGGTTGATAAAATGATTTTTAATAAAAATGGGAAAAATATGAAAGAAATTGAAAAAGTTTATGAAAATGATAAAGGTGACGAGAGAAATGAAATGAGTATTGATAAAAATAGAGAGTATTTCGGTAAAAAAGAGATTATTGTTGTGCAAAATAAAGAAAACATTGCGAAAAATGAAATAATGATTAACGAAAATAAAGAAAATTTTGGGAAAATTGAGTTCATTTTTAAAAATAGTGGAGATGAAAGTTTTAAAAATAATCAAATAATTTGTGAAGAAGATAAAATTTATTTTGAATTCAATAGAGATGAGAATGAGTTTGGTAGGAAAATTGAAGATGAAAATCGGAATAGTGAGGGGAATATCGTAATTGAGAAAAATGTGAAGATTATTAGGAAAAATGAACAGTATTTTGGAACAAAGAGGACTAATATTGATAAAAATGAAAAATATTTCAAGAAAAATGAAATAATTATTGCTGAAAATATAGAATCTATCGGGAAAAATAGAGTTATTGTTTATCGAAATAGGGAAAATGCTGAGGAAAATAAGATCATTGATAGAAATGAGAAAAATCATGGCAAAAATGGAATTATTGTTGAGAAAGATAGCAAAAATGCTGAAAAAAATGAAATTGTTGATAAAAATGAAGAAAAGTTCGGGAAAAATGAAATTTTTGTAGATGAAAATAGGGAAAATTTTGAGAAAAAAAAAATTGTTGATGAAAAGGAGAAATATATTGGGAAAGGTAAAATAATTGTTGATAAAAATAGTGGAAACATTGAGGAAAACGGAATAATGATTGACGAAAATGAAGAAAATTACGGTAAAATTAAATTTATTGTTGAAAATAATGAAGATGAAAGTTTCGAAAGTAATCAAGTAGTTAGTGAAGAAGATGAGATTTATTTTGAATTCAATAGAGATAAATTTGAGTTTAGTAGGGAAATTGAAGATAAAAATGAGAATATTGATGGAAATATCGTAATTAAAGAAAAAGGGAAGATTATTGATAAAAATAGAGAGAAGGTAAAGAAAAATAGGATTATTGTTGATAAAAATGGCGAATTTTTCAAAAAAAATGAAATTATTGCTCGCGAAAATAGGAAAAATATTGAGAAAGATGAAATCATGAATGAAAATGAGAAAAATATCGGAGAAAGTAAAAGTATTGTTGATGAAAATAGAGGAAAGGTGACGAGAAATAAAATGGTTGATAAAAATAGAAAATTGTTGGGAAAAATGAAGTTATTGTTGAGAAAAATAGGGAAAATAGTGAGGAAAATGAAATCATTGATGAAATTGAAAAAAATTATGGTAAAAATGAAATTGTTGTTGATAGAAATAGGGAAAATCTTTGGAAAAATAAAATCTTTGATAAAAATGTAGAAAATAATGAGAGAAATGATATTATTGTTGATGAAAATAAAGAAAAAGTGCAAATGAATGAAATTATTGTTGATAAACGTAGAGGAAATAGAAAAGAAAATGAAATTATCATTAAAAAGGATTATGTTCTTAAGGGAAGTAATGAGAAAAATATTATGTCTGAGAAAAATTGTATTATTGAGAAAAAATTGAAAATTGTTGAAAGGAGCCAGAGCGAAGACTGTTGTATCCAGAGGGAACCAGATCCGAAGCTGAGTCTTCTTAAAATTATTGAAAGAAGCCAGAGTGAAGACTGCTGTATCCAAAGAGAACCAGATCTGAAGCTGAGTCTTCTGGAGAATAATAAAAGAAGCCAGAGTGAGGACTGTTGTATCCGAAGAGAACCAGATCTGAAGCTGAGTCTTCTAAAAGATAATGCATTGATGGAAACAAACGGTAATTTTTCTTCCAATAGTTCGAAAATGGAGAGTCATTGTAAAGACGCTGAAGTGCAAATGCATAAGCCGTTGAATCAGAAATCAAATAATTGTTTCAGTAGCTCAGGAATCATTCTTAAAATTTTTATCTATATTTTAATTGCGGCATCGATGTGCTTTACGAAAATTATATTCGGGGAAACTTGTTTCAGAATCTACACTATCTTTCATGAGAACATTTTTAAAAATTCGGAATATATGTCTTTTGTATTTTTATGGAATCTTTATGTGATAAATTCTAACAAATTTTTGGCTATTAAATCAAAGGAAACGATTCTATTTAGTAAAAACATTATTTTAATTTATGAATATGGAAAATTGCTTTTTAGAAAACTAAATTCAAACGCGAATGCATTATTTCAAAATCCGGTTCCGGAAAGAATAAATGCAGCTACGCGATCGAGAAAAAGATAGGAATACTGATAAGAAAAATAAATTTTTCCGATGAAATGAAATGAGTTTTGAAATGGATAGAAATGAATGTGGTTTAATGAAGAAATCATTGGTGAAAATGAAAATAGTATCGTTAATAGGAAAATTGTTGTTAAAAGCTAAAGATTTTTTTTTGGAACATAGAAGTGATTCCGCAATAGATAAAAATGAATTTGCATTTGATAAAGAAATTGTTATGAAGTAAAAATAAAATTATCGTTAGGAAAAATAGAAATATTTTGAAAAAATTGTCGTTGGGGAAAAAGAAAATATTATTGAGAAAAATAAGAATAGTGTTGAGAAAATAGAAATATAATTGAGAGAAAAATAGATTGTAGTTGAGAAAGGAAATATTGTTGAAAAAAATATCGTTGGGGAAAATAAAAATATTATTGAGAGAAATGGAAATATTGTTGAGAAAATGAGAATATTATGGAGAAAAATGGGAAAAATTTTTAATGGATAATCCGCCATATTCCAAAGGATCAAATAAGGAGTACTGACGAGAACTATCCTGGAAATTCTGTAGAACACCTCAATGAAGGCTATGTTCATAACAGAATCGACGATATTGTCATTGAAAATATTGATGAACATATTGTTGGAATTTTTCATGGATATTCCGCAGACTCCCGAAGAGGAATATTGGAGAGAATTATTCTGAAAAATCTGTTGAACATCTCGAAAAAGGGAATGTTCAAAGCAGCATAAGAATCGGAAAAAGGTTGTCGATGATAAGAGAAATAGAGGAAGTTTAGAAAAAAAAAAAAAATGTTAGTAGTGAAATTGGGAGATTGTTAAGAAAAGATTTCAAAGATAAATAGGGAGAAGGCCAATTATAATTATCTGACTTATTTCAAGCATTCGAACATTGAGAAAATTGAAAATGATTATTATCGGAGAAGTAGACTACGATAAATATATTAATTCGCGAAATTTGGAAATTTGAGATTAATTTTTTTTTAAAAAACGAGGGAAAATACATAAAGTAAAGATCAGTACACAGGTCCACATAACAAAACACATAATTTACACTAACAGATTACGTCATTCATTCATTAATACTATAGATAATGCACAGAAGAAAATTAAGATAAGGAGACACCAACTAATACTGATGAAACTGTCAATAAAATTATTAATATGAATATTTCAAGATTTTTCAGATGAATTTCAAACTATTTATGACACTCTTCTCCTTGGACTTGTCATAATTCAATTGGGTATGATTGTGGAACAACTTCAAATATTACAGTTTTATCTTTTCAGATACGAGCCAGGTTCAAAAAAAAAAAAAAAATGTAAAAACTAGGGCAATCAATTCAAGTTTTGTTCAAATGATCAATTAATGGAATTTTATGAAACAGTAGTATTTCAGTTTCAAATCAAATCAGCCGCGATATTTATAATCATTATCGTAATTTGTAAAATCAAATAACTTTTGTATTAAACACAAAAAGTTATGACCACGTTTGTGGAAATCGAACCATCAGAACTGAATATCTGAATATGTTTTTCATAGAAATTAGTCCTCATAGCCTTTTTTGTTAACCGCGAAGTGTCGCCCATTAATCTGGATCCCTTATTTATGTCAATTTAGAAATTTGTGTTTTGGAAAAAAAAATATATAAAGATGAAAAAAAAATAATAAAAAAAAAAGTTTTTCATAGAATGAATTTATTTATCAGACGATGAAAGGCTCAGATTATATGGAGGTACTAGTAGGTAAAATTGTATATTTTATGTCATGTGGATCGACTAAAGTTAAGATTAATTAAATGAATAAATGGAAAAAATGTTTTCATCAGTTATCTGTGCAGAAAAATAAAACACATCATTTTTGACACTAAAAACACTTATACTTAAAAACGAAAAGTTCAAATTACTTATGACATAATTACACAACAATACTATTCTTCGGGAAATCATGAGTTCAAGATAACTTCGAGTCTAGCTGAAGCTGTGCCACGAGACGAGATCAAATCGGAGACCATCCTCATGTGCAATTATTTGTATCCATCATCATTGAACATTAGCAGCATTTGTCCGGAAGGAAAATTGGAAGATTTGAAGAGAACAGCGTTGTTGAGAAAGAAATGAGAAAGCAGTAATAAATAAATTTACTAGTGCCACAATGGAGGAAAACGTCATTGAATAGATCAAACCATCAGTTCAGCTACTGAACCAAAAATGGATTCTTCCACTAATTGGGATTCGGATGGGCAATTCATAGTTTTTCCTTCAAACGAAAACTGCTTTGCTTCAAGGAGAGATATTGGACGTTAGATAGCAGTTAATCAAAATTGATCCAAATTCAATCAGTAAGATTGTGCATAAGATCAGAGACATTGAGCTGAAAACTTTGGTGAAAAATGAAATACACTCTGATTAAAGATTTTTACGACGGGAAAAGCAAAAACTACCGTAGCTGAAGGAAGGAAAGTGTCCAGAAAAAAAAAAAACGCTATTACTGAATTAACAGAAAAAGTGATCCATAATATAGAAAAGTGCCGAGAATTGAGAAGGACTCTATTGGTGACTTGACAAGATTTTGTGTTTTTCTATCAACTAATTGGACCAGTGTTCTGTTCTTGGAAAAAAAATTTTCTTTACTGACAAAGTATCACTTGATAATATTTCAAATCTGGTGTCAGGCTGTGGAAATGTATCCCCTGAGTTCGGTTCAAGTGAGATGAAATTGTTTTGCTTCCGAATGGAAACATTACTATCGTGAAAATTTTCGATCTGGATTTTTTTGTTGGGAACTACTTAAAATCATTCGAAAAGTCCAAAAATCATATTTAGAAAAAATGTCTGTATGTATGTGTGTGTGTGTGTGTGTGTGTGTATGTCTGTGCACACACACATGTCTCAATAATTTCTGGAGTTTTATATGTAGGATTCTGAAATTTTGTCAGTATATTCCGGTCATTGAACTCTTCATTTTAAACTTTTTTTTATTGGAATCGGTTCAGTAGTTTTTGAGATATTAGCAAATTTCGAATATTTGTATTTCACCAAAATTTTGAAAACTTCTGAACCGATTTCACTCATATTTATAGGTTGTGCTGACAATCATATGAGCCAGCTTGCTACCAATTTTTATCTCTTTATTGATGATAGTTTTTGAAAAATTTTGATTCTGATGATTTTTTCAATGGAGTTCTTGTTAGCACGATAACTGAAAAAATATTCGAACTAGAGACTCCCAATTTGTTGGATATAGGCTTCTTATAACACTGATGCATGGGATTGCTCATGGGCATAATTGATTGAAAAGTTTTTGATGGAGGAAATTGTTTACGTTTTGAAAAATTTCAGTTTTTCAGAAATATCTCCGGTCCTATCAGTCGTAGTGATTTAGGATCGATCTCAAATGAAAGATGAGTTCATCATTTTCCATCGATTCATATAGTTCCAAGAAATTTTTTTTCGATTTTTCCAATAGATACAACGTAAAAATTGATTTTCAGATAATGGGCTATGAGTAATTGAAAAATCAATAAAATAAAGATTTGAATGATATAAATTGATGAGAAATGATCTCATCTTTCATTTGAGACCGATCCCAAATTACTACGACGGATATAACCGGAGATATTACCGCAAAGGTCAATTTTTGCTTCCACAATGGAGTGGAGAAAGAGATCCATTCGGAAGCGACTTGCTAATAAATTAGCAGATAAAGCTATAATGATATCGATAATGATGCAAGTTTCCACTTGTTTTTATGGTGACAAGTGGAAGCTGACAAAATTATGTTCCTGTGGACTGAGAAATTTCCCGAGACGCATACACACACACACACTCACACATACAATTATCAAGAACAGAAGTTCAATGGAAATTTTATCGTTAAAACTTATATTATCTGAAATTATTGTGTTATCCTAGAAAAAAATTATTTGTATGATAGAGAATATTGTGAAGGAGATATCATTGTCATCAATTGTTGGTTGTTGTAAAACCTTGAAGGAAAATGTAGGAAAATTAAAATAAGGAACTCCCGTGAATATATATATATATCTTTGTTAATTCGAGATGGTTCATTGATAATTATGGTTAATCTTTTTGTAATCAGTTCTGATTGTTTGTTGAGTAACGATTATTATTGGTCTTCAACCCCTAACAATCGTTTAAGTGGGGGGGTGTAACGTCCAGAAACTGAGACGTTTTTTTTTATTTTTATTTTTTTTTGGGAATTATTCGAAGCGAAAGACACCTTTCGTTTCGAATGGAAAAATTAATAAAAACAATGGTGAACATGATTCACCATTGTTCCAAAAGATAGAAGACGTCCGGTGTAAATAACACTGGTCGTCCGATATCGATTTTTAGATTATTTTATTAAAATAAGTCTTTTCTGATTGTCGAAGGCATTGAATTGCAATGCCTTGGCAACAGAAAGGAATCGCGGATTTTCTCCCACTCTTCGATAAGTGGGGTGCAAATCATATGTGATTTTTGTCACATGATTGACCCCACTATTGAAAAAGAGGAATTAGGTAAGGAAGGGGCAACGCACTCGCGAGGAGCGATGCACTTCCTTCCCGAATTAATTAGGGCGCGGCGTTGAAGTAATTAAGTTGGGAGAGAAAATCATAAAAAAAAAAGATTATTAGACTATTGTGGGGATACTGAGTGTGAAAAGAGATACAAATGAACAGGATTTTGTTGAAGAATTTTGGAGTTTTTCGAGTAAGAAGAGAGAAATAAAACAGATTTGAATTTGAATATTTTGGGGATTTTTGACTGTGGAAAAAAAAATGGAATAAAAACGGATTTTGAGTGTAGAAAAAAAAAAAGAAATAAAATAAATTTGATTGAAGAATTTTGGGGATTTTTTTTTTCAAGTGTGAGAAAAGAAAGAAATAAAACGAATTTTGAGTGTGAAAAAAAGAGAAAAAGGAGAAATGTAACAAATTTGATCGAAGAAGTGTGGGGATTTTGAGTAAATGAAAGACGGAGAGAAATGAGTGAAAATTGTATTAAAAAAAAAAAGAAGGAAATATAGCAGGAAAAGTAAGTGGATAAATTTCATCAAAATCGGTGGATACTGCGCGCGCAGATTTCGCGTATTCGGTAAAGATGTTTTTTTGGATTTAATTACGAAAATTATTTAATTTTTAATTGCGTTTAAGAAAAAAAATCGATCAAATTTAGAAAATTCAAAAATTTAGAGGATCTCGCTGGATTTATGACAAAAATTATTTTATTCGATATTAATTTTTTTTTTGAATGAGAAATAGATAAAATTTTGGAGAAGTGAAATTTAGAGAATACCGTCAGATTCATTAGAGAAAATTATTTTATTTAATTTTGATAATTTTAAATGAGAAATTGATCAAATTATGGAAAAGAAAAATTTAAAGAATCCCGTCGGATTCGGAACGGAAAAATATTTTTTTTTGTTTATTCAATTTCAATGGTATCTATTGAGAAAATTAAATGATTGAAATCGAAATTTACTTGAAAATTAAGAAAAAAATAATCGAAATAGAAATTTTATTTGAAAATTAGTTAAAAATTCAAAATTACTATCTTTGTAAAATTTCCGAAATAGTTTCATTGTAAAAAAATGAATAGTTGAAATTCGAACTTATTGAAAATTAATTAAAGAATGTAAATAATTATGTTTGTCAAGTCTTGAAAATTATTTCTATTCAGAAAATATAAGCCTAGTTACTATTAACAATGTACGTTATTTTTACCTTGTCAACCTATTAGAATAGTTAAACGCAAAAACTCCCTTCTTCCTATCCCGAGCTATTGGTTTTTAACCAGGCTCAAAACAGGAAAAATAAATAATCCATGTTATTTTTGAATTATTAGCAATAATAGTTTTGACGTAACACTACATTGTGAAAACCCTCGAATTTCCACCAGGATACTCTCAATGGTATCTAGAAGCCCACCCCTAGAAAATTGAAAAGATATCCCAATAAATGTAGGCATAGTAGTCCTGTAAAAATAGACATTTGACTTTGGAAAAATTGCGATAACGCTGGAGATTTGTAGAGCCCTCAAATACATAGTTACGAATGGAGCATCAAAGTCCCCACTGATCCCGCTTGCGCTAAATTTTCCATGCGAGGTCGAAGGTCCGAAAAATCGTTTTTTTGCATTTTCCTCTTGAACAGTAAGAGATATCATAAAAATAGGTAGAACTAAGTTTATAAATCATGAAATTCTCTACAAGAATAGTCCAGAAACTTTTTATGCTATTAGTTGCTATTTCTGAGATATCGTGATTCCAAAGGCAGAGAAGTCGTACACACAGAAAAACTTGAGCGTACCCGAGTCGAAAAATAAGTCGTCGTAAGATGTAGTTTTGACTGCTTCGAGTGTCATTTCTTTTGTTCTTCGACCTTTTTCCATGTCTTCATTTAACGTTTTTCAACATCAAAGACTTCGACGATTTTGGAGGGAGTCAAAAAACTTCAATTTGGCGTCCGCTATCGTCGTTTTACCTTTTCCTGCAACGTCATACGACACTAAAATGAAGGTTCTGAACGACAACCGGAGGAAAACTTCAAAATTTACTTCATTTTATATCAAAAATTGAAACTGCGCGCGTAAAAGTGGCGCCATCCGATGAGTTGCGACTCGCGACATCACATACTTAATTCTAGGGAATTTTGACTGATGCGTTCCACCGCAAGTGTCCCTATAAAATTCCGTACGCTCTCAGCCAATAGCAGATGCCGAATAATTCCCTAGGAACGTTTGAATTTGAAGCCTGCATGGCCGTTAGCAGTTCAGAAGTACGTTTGTCTCCAAGCACAGCCTTCCACCTGTAATTCCATCTCACTTGCCTGGAAATTTGTGATATTTTCCACGATTAATCACTGTAATCAATCTCATAAAGTGAATAAAAAGACCGAGAGATAAGGAAATTGTATTTGACTTGAAAATTTTCATTATTTTAACGTGAAATTTAAACAATTGACATCTATTACAAGCGACACAGGAAGGACTCGTCTCTTTGGTCACACGAATTTCCAACCATCAGGTATGTTGATAGAATAATAAAAAAAAATCTCGTCTAATGATTTGGAGCATTTTCATTAAAAATTGGGCATTATGCAAGTGAAAATTATTTTTGCATTATTAACGTTCAATTATCTCGACAGGGGCCCTGTGTTTACAACCCTCAAGGTCACTCCTTGTAACGGCTGCTGATGTTGGAGGTGATTATTTGATGGCATTTTGTGCCTGAATTATTCTCCAAATTATATTCAAGTTAAATTATTATTAAAACTTTCTTTCAACTCGAGAAATGCAAGGAAACGAAATTCAGTGAAACTTCATTGGTTTCTTTGGGAATATCGTAAGAACTATGGGAGCTTGGAGAATTTTCATTATGAGCGATTTTGTAAGAGAAAATCAAAGCTACAAGAGATAACCATAATGAGAATTACTCTATTTCGTATATTTGCTGGAATATTTGGGCAAAACCGACCAAATTTTTGAGATCTGTGTTTCCTTTGGTTTTCCCCTCAATTCTTTTTTTTCCTTTTTCAGAAAACCTGAGTAAGAACCGCAGAAAAGGCTCAAAACTGCTGACAATCTCTCTGTCTTTCATCCAAAATGTTCAACAGCAAAAAAAATTGTCCATATGCTGCAAATGCACCAATGTGGTTAGATTTTGGCTCAAGTCCAAACATATCATCAGATTACTTTGATTTTTCCCATCCAGAAAATGAAACACCATTTCCTGAGGCACCAGATAAATTACGTGTACACAACAATGATTCACTGATCTTCGAAACTCAGGATGAAAAAGCCAATACCACTAAAACTTCACAATTAACATCGAATTTCATGGAGACACTTGATACAATTAATATGACACCAGTTAAGATCGTTTCTCCCAACAGTAAAAATGGTAAATCTAAAGTATTAAAAGAGACAACTGTTCAAGAAGTGCTTCATGATGTAATGACTATTGCATCATCAGCTATGAAACCAAAACGTAAAGTACTCAATTTGAATAAATCACAAGCTCTTGATTTGGAATCTAACAAGACACCAGCAAAATCAAAACGCAACACACGTTCCATGTATTCTGTTGAATCTAAGAAGACTCCATCAACAAACAAAACAATTACAAATCTCCGTAAGAGCACATTAGCACAGAGAACGACTCCAGTTAAATCATCAGTCTCTGACGATGCTGCTAAAAATGAGGCTGGTGTTCCTATATCAAAAATAATTCGAACGCCAATTCTCAAATTGACTAGAATTAATCCAACGATTGAAACAACTGTCAAAGTCCCTAGTATAGAAGTCATTGCTCCTATTGAACTTGCAGATGAGAATGAAGATGAGGAAATTGGTAACGACGAAACAATGAAACCAGAAGAACTGGAAGAGTTCCTAGAACCGCATCCGCTGAATCCACTGCCACCAGAGTCGCATGTAACACTCATTGCCTCAACACCAGCACCGAGACCAGTTCACTCGAATAAACCGGAAAAGCCAATTCCCATTGCCCCATCTACTGAGGCAGTTTCACCAGCACCTGTCTCTCATCAATCAGAAGAAGTACCTGAACCAGAAGCAGAAGTAGCTCGCAATCTCCAAGAATTTTCTCCAACTGATACTGAAAACCCAGAAGAAGGAGAAGAAGACTACGACGAAGTATTTGAACACGTTGAAGATTTCGAGCATTATCAAGTACACAAAGCACGTTATATTGAAAAACGCAAGCCCAATCAGCAACCATCGGTATTGACAAGTCACGCTAGAAGACGTAGCAGCCTGATTATAAAGAATCGCCGTAATTCAAATCGTTACGTCAGTCTTGCTGAGGCAATTGTCAAATTTCAACGAGCAACACCAACGCGATTCCGTTCAATTAGTGCGAAAAATCCAAAGCCAAAGTCTCTTCAGGCTCTCAAGCAGTCGGCAAAGAGGCCAGTTATACCTGTATCACCAGCCTTATCATCGAAAAATCGTGTACGTCGCAATGCTGTGCTGAGTCGTGCAGAACTGGAAGAGATAGAGGTGCAGAAAATGAAGCAGTATCAGATACGTGCTAATCCTGTACCAAAGAGTATTCTTCAAGCTCCACAGCCTCTGAAAGCTGTACCCAAAAAGCCGCTAACATCACAGAAGCCATTCCACCTTGGAATTCTCAAAAAAACAACAGCCAAGAAGCAACCAGTTGCAACAACCTCATCAGCAACTGAGCAACATGCTTCCTCAAAGAAACCCTGCAAGATAACTGTACCAACTGTTGTACCTTCTGAGAATGGTGTTACAATTTCAGAGACTCAAATAATGCACTTTGGCATTCCGGCTAATCAGAATGAGACTGTAGCACGTAAGAAGAAGACAACACAAACGTTGCCATTCAATTTCGAGCAACGTAACAAATCTTTCCTAGATAAAAAAGAAGAAAAATTAAAGAAATTGCAGAATAAGGAAGAGTTGAAAGGTAAAGCAGAGTTCCACGCCAGACCAATGCCACTGAGCTCGAAAAAAGCTCCAAAGAAGGAACAAGCAAAGGCAAAAGAACAAGATGATCCAAAGAGTAAACAAGAAATTCATAAACCGAGGGTTTTACCATTCAGCTTCGAAGAGAGGAATAAATTTATGCTGAAGAAAAAGGAAGAATTGCGCAAAAAAATTGAGGAGGAGGAGAAAAAATCACGAGTTTTTCATGCTAATCCAGCGCCTCAGTTCAAGCCAGTTATGGTGAGAGGTGTATCACGAGAGAATTTGAAGACTAATGAGAAAAATCCGATTCCTGTTGCAAGAGCAAGATCAAGGGAGAATATTAAAGGCGATGGGAAAAATCCACCCACAATTCGCAACAGATCCGCAGAAACAGTGAAGGCACCATTGAAACCAACTACTCGTGGCTTGTCCGCTGAAAATTTGAGAGTACCACGTGCGAATTCCCGAGACAATCTCAAAGTCACCAAGCCACAGCGAAAAACTTCAGCGCCAGAATTGTCAGAGGCTGATGGTAATGAAGAGAACAGAGCGCCGAATGATAATAAAAATTCGAAAATTCGTAGCACTTCGTCATCCTCAGCACCACCATCAAGTATGCCAGTTCTGAAGCCAAAATTGAAGAACCTACCAGTCGAATTACACAGCGATAAACGGGCTAGGATGCGCCGTGAATATGATGACCAAATTAGAATGAAGAATGTATTCGGTGAAGAAAAACGGAGGAGAGAACAGGAGGAGAGATTGGCTAGAGAACAGATGGAGATTAATGAATTGAGGAAGAAGGCTGAGATTAAAGCAAGGCCAATGCCTGTTTATAAACCAGTGGCAATTGTTAGATCAACCAAGCCATTAACAACACCTGAGAGTCCAGCTTGGAGTCACAAACGTTGATCATTCATTCTTTTTTTTCGACTTTAGGAGCTACTTATAATTGTTATTACTTTGTGTTTATTCCTTTAAATTTAGAAAAACTATTGCAACTATTATATGCTCATTCATAAAGTCGTAAATTCAGTAGTGCAGAGATAAAATGAGGAGTTCGATTTAACGTTTTTCGTTTTTATCAGTTATTTCGTGAACTAAGAGAGGTAGAGAAATTTTTGGAATTACCTCTTTTGCAGCTTTAATTTTTTTTCAACAAAAACAGTGATTACAAAAATTTCTTTATCTTTATATTACTCTTGGAGATATTTATCTAGAAATTCAGAATTAAATGATAGTTGATTCTCGTTTTATAACTCCACTACTGAATTCTAGATCGCATGGTTTCAAGATTTAAAAAAAAAATATACAAAAAAAATATTTTCGATAATTCTAAATTAAAAATTTAATTCTATGACTTTTTTACATCGCAGAGATGAGTTTAGAATGATGAGAAAAAAATTAAGATAAATAAAGAGTCAATTATGCGTTAATCGTAATAATATTCATCATAATTACAAACATTACATTAGATAATTTTTTTTCCTTGTTTATATTAGAAGCATTAAACCAGTATCTCTTAGGGCCACTTTTTTATTTCTTGTTTTTCCTTTCAATAATAAATACGAATTATTCAACCTAAATTAAATGCATTTTTTTTTGTCTTTCCGCCAATTACAAAGAAATCTATTGCCTCTGTTAATATTAAAACATGATCCTCTTCACATCCTAAAGAAAAAAATTGAATTATGGCAATTGTTATCATCTCTAGCATCATTTTACTTTATCATCTAATCAGGATTTATTTCTTCGGTTAAATTAATAGGTGAAGTTGTAAAAGAAGATGTGTGAAAATTTCAGGTGGTGATAATTGTGTTAATATTTTCTAAATAAGTAAATCCAGATGAATTCATCAAGAAACCTTTTTCGTCAAGAATTTTGGGCTCTAAAAGGAAAACTTTCTTGATGAATCCGCGTAAACCTCCTCGTTTACTATATAATCTAAACAATTTTCGAATTAACTTCTTACTTTTACCACTTCACAACTGAATTTTTTCCCCACATCTAAACAGTTCATCCGCTTGAAAAAATACTTTTAAAAATTATTCTACATTGTTTTGAAAAAATGCTCTAACATTGATTTGTCTTGTTCTTCATTCGATCTATTTCATAATAAATAATTAAATTCCATTGCACAATCGTAAAAAGATTTTTTCTTTTCCTTTAAATACTGATCATAATAATAGTTTTATTTGTACTAGTTGTCACTATAAGTACGCACTACTCGTGGGAGTTTTGCTAAACGATCAGTAATTAAAGAAAAGTTTTGCTCTATTTTTTTTTTCTAAACCTGTCGTATATCAAAAAGTATGCACTACCGTTACATTCTCATGAATAATGAAGAAAAAATACAATGAAAAAATTGAGAACAAAAAGAACTGTGTAAAGTGAACACATTCACAGCTTTTCAATAACTGCAATTAGGCAATCATCGAGTTTATAAATTCATAAACTCGGAATTTATTAATTAATTATTTTTAGAATTAGTATAAAAAGTGTAAACAACCTGATAATCAGTCAGTCAAGCATTTAAGTATTTTTCATTCAATTATCGTGAAAATTATCACTTCAGTCAATGAAATATCAGATAAAAGTTTACGTGAGAAATTTTTAATCACTAGAATTGACTGTGTCATTATTGCCATTTTTTTTCCTTTTTGCTCAATGTATGATAAAAGAACGCTCAAGATGTGGTGCTAATTAGTTTCACAGTGAAGGGGTGAATCAAGATGAATCAAAAGGATTCTCATTCATTTTTTTATGGATATCTTTGAAACAAATGGGTTTAAGGGAAATTTCCAAGAGTCATTTAATTTTATAATTTGCTTTTTTAAACCTAATTGTTTCCAAGATATTCATAAAATAATTCACATGTAATTTATCGAATTATCCCAATTTACCACTTTCCTGCTGAGTTGATTGGACGATGCCAGAGGATGAGTTCAATATAAAAAAAATTATTAAAAAATTCAAATAAATAAATTTCGTGGTATCTTTTTGGTCCATTGAATTTCAAGATAACATTATTGGTTTTTGCTTTTTTCTAACGCTCATTAATTTCTTCCTTTGTCCTTCAAAAGCACAGAAATTGGGAGAAATTAATGATAGGTCTAGGAGGAATTCATTGGCGAAGTGAATGAATAGATAATTAAAAATTGTCACATGAATTCTCTTGGAAATAACTCGAGAACCAGTGAGAGTAGACGGAAATCTCAAGTGACCGTTTTTTTATAAAGATTTTATGACTTACAGAAGAGATCTCATGACGAATCCTCATGAACCTCGTTGTTTTTTTCATACTAGCAAAATACTAGAAATTTAGTGTACAAAATTTTCAATTTTAAAGAAAATAAGTTGAGTTGAAGAAAAAATATTTACGTGAGAAAATTGATGGAGAAGTTGGAAAAAGCGTTAATTGTTTCATTCTAATACAGTTGTACAATTCAAGCCAGTCATGATGAACAGGAACATCTGAACAATGATGAGAAAAATTCTGGTCTCGTTATTTCAAGAGCAAAATCAACGGAAAATGATAAACAATGATGTGAAAAAAAAACCACCGGTAATATATAACAGTTGAACCAAAAAAATTACCACTTGAACCAACTACTTGTGGTTTTAAATCAAATTTCGTTAAATTAGTTTTCATTAAATTTCATTAAATTTCAAGTTAGTAACATAATTTGTTTTTGTCTTCTTCTGCACTATCATTAACTCCTCCCTTTACCTTTAAACTTTTTTTTTATTTCGTTTTTTTTCTCTCTCTTTTTCTTTTTACAGAAAAAGATATAAAACCACTAGTATCACTTCAATTGAAATTCTTAACGTGGTATATTGAAAAAAAAACAAAAAGTCTTATTCTGTACTGTTAAATGAATCCTCACGTCAGAGTTCTTTCAATAGTGCAGATTTTGCATTCTTAAGTTTATCCAAACGTCGTTGAAGATGGGAATTTGCCGTCTCAAGCTCCTCAACACGACCCTGTGATTCTCTCACCTGTAATTTTTTTCAGAAAACATTAGATATTTCATTTATCGCAATTGGTTTTACAGAATATTTGACAAACTGAGACCTAACGATCTCGTAAATTCTCTTGAGCCCAATAGTTTCTGAGATGTTTGCAAAACAATTAAGTGATAATGTGAAACAATAAAAGACATCGATTTATAAGAACTTTTTTTGTAGCGAAAGATGTGAGCTAGAAAAAAAGTAATTACAAAAATTATTCCATCTCGTTTATATTCCAATATGTTTCCAGAAAACTGAACATCAAATCGATTCTTTCCCCTTTTTAGCTTCACTACTGATTCCAATTCATAATTTTCATACACACCTCTCTCTGTAATTTCCGTTTCTCCACTTTAAGCTCATCCTCAGCTTTTTCTGATGCTTCAGCTGCTGATTTATAACGTATAACTTGACTCTCTAACCTAGCGACTGTTGCTTGCAACGTTGACATATCCTGCTCAGCTTTTTGTAATTTAAATTTGTAATCTGCCAATAATTTATTCGCCTCACGTTGAACATCTTCAGAATCTGCTAAGCCTAGAGGGTTTTTGAAATGAATTTCCAGAAAAAAATTAGAATTTATATTTACAGAATTTTAAGAATAAAATTTTTTCAATTTATTTACCTAATACTGATCCTGACGATCTCTCGGATCTCATTCGATTCTTTGCCTCCTCTAATTCTAATCTCAAATGTCTTATTTCATCCTGCAATTCCTTCTTTTCTGAGGCGAATTTTCTCAATCGAACATCTGCAATAACGAATTTTAAAATAGTAAAAAAAAATGATTGATATAAATATATAAATGTTCAAAATTTTACGCTGTTTTTCACAGATTCCAAAATATTTTGGAAAAATCAGTCACAATGAGAAATCGACTGGCATTTTTCCACTCCAAAATTCATTATCAAATAAGAAAAAATGATGAAAATAATAAATTTACTGGATACATACCTAACGATCCTTCACCAGCATTTTGCAACAGCTCAGCAGCCTCTGTACTGACTAGTACTCTCTTCCTGTGAACAATTCCATTAACTGTACCATTTTCTTCATTCTCACTTCCTTCGTCTTCAACTATAACCAGTCCATTATCCTGTTACATAACATAAAAAATTGCGTTACCACACGTCAATAATCGTCAATGAATCCATTATGAATGATAATGAAATAATAATGGAAAAAGAAGATTTAAAAAAAATGAAAAATTACTTGTATAAGTGTATCTCTTTCTAACAATTGAGCCTTGCACAGCTCTAAATCTTCTTTTAGCCGTTGACCAACACGTTTGAGTTGTTCAGCCTCTCTATTTTTTTCCCTGAGTTCACGTCGCAGTGTCGCCGATGATTCCTCCAACTCTTCTAATTTATCTTTCAATAATTCAACTTGGTAAGAATACGATGATTTTTCATTATCGAGTTGGGCATTAGCAATCATTGCTTTTCTGAATTTCTCTTCAAATTCTTTGAGTTCTAACTGTAAATTATTCATTTGAAGAAATATTAATTTCACTCATTAAGAAAATTAATGAGACAGTGAATTAAGATAATCTAATTCTTAGTTTTTTTTTTTAATATCTCAAAATAAGGGAGATAGTGAAAATGTTGTAGGGACCTTTTTTGCAGAGAAAAATTAGAGATACAAAAAAAATCCGTGAAAACTGGACTTCACTATGAAAGTCAATAAATTCAATTTATCAAAATTAAAATTAAAATTATCCTTTTCTCTTACTCTTATATCTCTGCTTAAACCAGCATCCTCTAACGAATCTTCGGAAGACCTACGACTTGATTGAAAATTATTTGAATTTGTTAGAAGACGTGATGTTCTAATAGGGTCTGGCGTAACTCTGATTGTTCTTCCATCAGCTAAACAAAAGAAAAAAAATATTCAGACTTGAAAAATATGGAATAATGGAGTGTATTTTAATTACTCACAAGTACACATATCGTAAACCCTATCGGCATTCTCCTCAGCTTCTTTCTGTTGCCTCTCCAGTTCTCTCATTCGAATTTCTCTAGCTTCTGCTCTTGCCTGCCTTCGTGCAGCCAGCCTTGCCTCTGCCTACGAATTTCATGGAATTAAAAAACAATTCTTCAATAATGAAAGATTAGTGATGATTAATTGAGTGATGATTATCATGAGATAATTGAAATTAAATTTTATCAGGAATTTCACGAAACAGTTATTTATTAAATTAATTGCGAGTTGGAGAAAATTCCTCATTTGGATAACATCAAGGCTCTTCAATTTAAAAATATCACGTTCACTTAATTTGAATATTTTTTTGGTGTTTTTATGATGAATTTATTTTTGCTGTAAAGTAATCGACGCATTTGTTCAAATTTTTCATTCAATATCTCGGAATCTAAGGGAGATGGGAAAAAAATGTGAAGATCTTTTCTTGTAAATGAAAATCAGAGCTATAAAAAGACCTTGACAACAATTTTTCCATCTCAATTATTCATAAAGATATTTCACAAAAACTAAATTCGTTTCCTATTCATTCCTACAAAAATTGAATTGAATAGAAAAGAAAAATACGTTTGTTTGACTGAAATAATTTCTCCGAGTGTGAAAAGCAAGAACAATATATCTCCAGTCACCCAAAAGATACTCATCTCATGCGCATTAATTGTCGTCAACTAGCCAATAAAATATCATCACTTAAATTCTCAACTTTTTTCACCAAAATTCCCAACAGCTTCCTCATTCCTAATAAGCAAAAATAACTCGCAAATCAATTGGACAACAATTTAACCGATTCCCACAGACTAGATGATAAAAAAAGGAAAAAATGTGCAGCAAAAATTTATTCTGATCACATGTGTATCAGTAACTGTTGAGAATTCCAATTCCCATATAAATGCATGAATTCTTGTCCAATAGCCAAATATCTTTCCTTATTCTCTCACTCAACACATTAAAATTCGAATTATTAAATAAATAATTTTTTTCCTATCTGAATCGGAGCTACAAGGAAAAACTTCCGTTCCCCCTCATTTCAAAATAACTAATGAAAACTGAAAGAATATTGATGCTATCGCTTTACCATTCATGAATGATCACCTTCATTTCTGCAAATAAAACAGTCAAAGCATACCTCCTTGGCAATTTGATCGAGGGCTTGATCCTCGGCCGAGTGTCTAGTGGCGGTACGCCTCCGTCCCGCGACAGTAGACTCCATTATTTCCTCGTTTTATTTAATTTTAAATATAATATTCAAATAATTTCTTCTCTAACGATGATCAACCAGGATAATCCACACGTAATTCACCCAAAAAAAATCCTGTGATCACACAGTACCAGACCACCACACTGAGGACAAAGACAGATGATAAATTAAGCATGATGAATTACTGAAGAAAATACGTTTGATAATTAATTAACGAGATGAAATGAGACATTTTAATTCTCACGTTAATTCGACTTTTTCAAAGAAATCTCGAGACCCATCAGTAATACGACTATGAAGTTTTCAGACAAATCGATTTCATTCCATCATCAGTTTTTCTGAGAACATATCGGAGACTAAGCGAGATGAAGCGATTTTGCTAGAATCCTTTTTTGTAGCTCTTGAAATTCTTTATAAAAAAGGATGAAAGCAAAATTGCTCAATCTCGCTTAGTTTCCGATATTTAAAAAAAACTGGTGACAAAATGAAATCAATTGGAAAACATTTTTCTCTTTTTGGGAAACTGAATTATAGATAAAAATAAAAAATACGCACATGTGAAAAATAAAACTGTAAGTGCAATTTTTTTAAATTTCTTTGTAATAATGATTAATTTGTTTGAAGAAATTCGAAAAATTGTTAGATGTGTGCTAATTTTATTAACATTCTATTCTTTATAAAACTTTATATTCTTGTAGAGTTACAAAAAATCTTCATAGATATCTTTTTGTAGCTCTCGCTGTGCTCTACAAAAAAGGTCTCTACGAAAATTCTTCTATCTCGCTTCAATTCCAAAATATCATGAAACAACAAATTTCAGTACAAATTGGACTCAATCGCGTTTTACCTCCATCAAATTGAATCAATAAATTCACTGTTTAATTCATAATAATTTAAAAAGAAGTGAAAAACAATTGAAATAAACAAAATTGAGTCTATCGGTTAATTTACACCGATTCTAATTTCGTTTGTCCCATTACCGAATGAATTGCTACGCGTAAATTTAATTAGTGAGCGGATCCAAAGAGTGATAAAAGCTTAATTAAATAATTCATGAACACACAAGTGTATCAATTTGAAAACTAAACTTGTTTCAAGGCTGAATGATTAATGAGAAATAAAGAATAAGTGTTAAGAAAAAAGAAAAAAAAAACGTTTCTCCAGAGAATTTTGGTTATGATGCATTTCGAGAGACGACACAATACCGAACAGAATAATTGATAACCTCAATCCTTTTTTATTAATGAAAAATAAGTGAAAAAATAAACAATCTCAACAATTATACATGCATACGTAATACGCACACCCACATGATTATGCACATAGGACTGATATGAGTTACATGCATCCATGAGTCACATTAAAAAAAGTGCAAAAAAAAGGAGGAAAAAAAACCGTTTTTTTCCCGTATCAATTTTTTCATGTGATTTTTTTTAAAGTGTAAAAAAAAACATTCTAAAAACTTACGTGCTTTTCAATTTTTAATAAAATTCTATCAGCCGGCAGTTGAATGCATTATTTTTATCACCATATCATTTCCAAATGCTTTAAAAATAAACCCGGGTGACACTATAAATACTATCAATGGAAATTGGATGACTTGTTCTTCTCTTCCTCAACGTCGATGACCATCTGTAGAATGAAAATGACTTGACGAAACGGGGGGGAGGGGGGGAAGAAAAAAAAAAGAGAAAACACAAAAAAATAATAATAAAATCTCAGAGTTGTATTGTGCACTGTTGATATAATATTTTTTTTTCTTTTTCTTTTTCAATTCTTAGAGTGAATTATTACACTCTTTCAATGAATACACACTAGCCACGTTAAAATGCCCGTTTGTATTTATTATTTTCAGAGACACGATTTTGCGATCCAAGTTCGTGAAATCGCACACGAATACGGTGCAAGATCCATTTTTCGATCGAGTAAACTCGAAGCAGTGTCGAGGCACACTAGTGGCCGCATATATACCCATACACATTCGTAAATAGTTGGTGTCTTTTACTCTTTTCGTATATATTTAATGTGCACACACGCACGTAAATACACACACACACATTTAGTTTGACCATGCCAGCAGGTATCTCCCCTATGCCCCAGGAAGGATCATCGGAATAATCACGGGCATGAAGAGAGAGAGAGAAGGCCGCAGACACCGTTGCGCCGCGCCTTTAGACTATTAGGGTAGCGACATCTTTTTCTCTCGCGTTCTACTATTTTTTTCAGGGGCGAAGAAGTAGTGAAGTGGTAACGTAGAACGTAGCGGTGGAAAATGAATGATTTATTTATTATTTTGCTGTCTAGCGTCATCGTCGAAAGGATCTTGAGACTCTAGCTGATAATCCAAAGATAATTGATGATTTTTTATTGATTACATTACGTTGAAAAAGTATCCGCACCAGGCCAGAACTGTTCTGAGTGTGAGTAAGTTTTCCATGGTTCAGGCCTTCGATAAAGTAATGGACGATATTTAATCGATCTTGTAAGATCGATTTTTTTTTCTGAAAATCGATCTTTTTGGGCGATTCTTAAAAACTCGATTTAGGAGGAACATCAGCTTTCGTACTAAAAAAAAAAAAAAAAAAAACGCTTACGTTTTTATGAAACTTCGAGGACAAGTTCATTGAGTAAACCAGAATATACCATAATTTTTTCGAATTTTTCCACCACCGAATAATAAACGAAAATGATTATCAAAGTTGGAACTTATGTATAGGACTATATGAAGCGAGAGAACTTAGTTTTATTCCCCCTTTACCAACGCGCTAGTAAAGTAGTAATTTCGCTAAGTTCCCTCGCTGTTCATATCGTCCTTTACATAAGTTCCAACTTTGATAATCATTCTCGTTTATTATTCGGTGGTGGAAAAATTCGAAAAAATTATGGTATATTCTAGATTACTTAATGAACTTGTCCTCGAAGTTTCATAAAAACGTAAGTGTTTTGTGTTTTTAGTACGAAAGCTGATGTTCCTCCTTAATCGATTCTTCGATTCTTTTTCAGCAGAATCGTATCAATTTTTTTTTAACACAACAACAAAAAATATAGTCTTTTGAGATCAAAATTATTATGAAATGATGAGGAAAACTTCAAGTAATTCTATTAAATAAAGTTGAAAACTTGAGGATATCCAAGTAGTTTCGATAATCGTTTTTTTTTCTTTTTAATTTTGGTCACTTTCGCTAGAGTAGCATGAGAAGATTTTTCAAGAATTTCTTTACCCCATGAACCGGATGAACTAAGTTCAGAATAATTAAAAAAAAAAATTAAATCAACAATCATGTATTTATTATCAATAATGTATCAGTTCAGTTAAGAAAAAAAACGATGACAAAACTGAACTAATTAAAATGTGTTTTTTTTTCATTAATTATTCTCTCATTTTTTAACTTTTTTTGTTGAGAAAATCGATTCATCGATTTTGTCATTTCGATTTTTTTTTTTTTGAAAAATAGATTCTCAAAAAATTGTTTGTTATGAAGATCGATTTTTCGAGAATCGATTTTTTTCGGAGATTGCCCATCACTACTTCGATACGAAAAAGGGGCGGAGCCAGTTTCGCCGAACCTAAACAGGCCAATGGTGGGGGGAGCTGCTCCATACAAAACGTGTTTATGAAATTGACATTATCATGCGGGTTTTGTTTATTAATCTCTAAAATGATCCTTAAATAGTTATTGCGTGTCACAATTCACAGTTACTGGTTGAAGATTATAAGATTGATAAATCTAAAGTCTAACAATTATTCAGTGACACTTTACAAAAAACACCTGTTCTTCCAACTGGAAGAGGACATTTTGGTGAATCAGAAGAGGTTAGCAAGTATTCTGCAACTGAGCCCATCACACCTAAGAAAATCGAAGAAAAACGTCTATTTAAGAGGGTAACAGAAGACCGCTCAAAATTCGAAATTTCAAATCCATTGTTCAGCAATAATTATGAATTTTTCCATGAAATAACAGAAACATCGACTTTATAATTTCCTTCGTCAGTCGTTGACACTTTTTTATGATCAAAATATTAATAAATATGGTCAAATAGTTTTTCTTGTGAATGGAATACATACGAGGGGTCCTGTTACCCCTTAAGAACATCATATTTGAATTTTGTCAATTCTGTTGAAAATTCGGCACTTTTCGCGCATTTTTTTCAATGGGAACATTCAATAGGAAACTAGAAGAGAATAGGTTCATGAAAGCTGCATATTTGTTTATATTCTCCAACCGCTGAATTTTCTTTTACAGTCTATACAACTCTCAATTAGTACATTTTAAAAAATTTAATATACTTGGGATCGATTAATTCATTCTGCTACATTCATACATTAATACAAATTTAATTGACCCGGGCTATTCGTACAATGTACAGTAAGCCTACTTATTGCGTGTTTCTTGCGTATTTATTTGCGGCACATTAGATCCATGCTTTATTTTGATTGTACGAATAGCCAGGGCCAATTCAATTAGTCCAACACCCTTAGTACTTTTTCATGTTTGTATCTATTTTTTCATTAATCATGTGCATTTTTATCACAATCCTTCTGTCCTATTACCTTCTGCCATTAGCCGCCCCAATGAGAAACTATTTTATAGAATGAAAAATAATTAATTTTGATTGCTTTCGACGACTGTCATACTGTCGAAATTTCGTTCTATAAAAATCAGTTGGTAGAAATTCCCCTACTTTTTTCACTTCAATTCCTCATCAGAGAGACAAAAGAAGTTTTGTCGAGAAATTTATGCCGATGAATTTTAATAGGAAAAATCTGAACAGAATAAGTTATAGGAAAAAATAAAAATCTATCGATATTTCATCTATCGAATATCTGTAATTGAATATTTTGGGTCGTAGAAACACACAAGAGCTATGCAATTTTTCAAATAACTGGCAAGAAGCAAACAGCAAATTTCTAGATGTGTCAGGATTTCCTCGATTTCTTCCTTCATATTGGATTCTGATATAATATCACTTGATAATAAATTTTTAATATACTATTTTTTAAATTCTTTTATCTTTCAGCTCGTCCGCATAAATATTGACATTGCATGCATCAACGAAGGTACTATCGAAAAATTGGAGGAACATCTACGGAGGAGAGCAGGGCAACAATGATTCCGATTGGAACGAAAATACTACCGTAATATCTTGATAAGAAGCTGTAGCTTGATTGTATGTAATCAAGCTATTTATTGAATAATACAATTAGAAAAATCTAAATATCTCTGTTCTCCTGGAATAGTATTCACGTAGTTGCCTAATTTTTTCTTGTACAAAAGTATTCACTTCCTCGATAATAGTGATTGGCATAAAATTTACCAGCATCATGGAACCACCAGCAAAGAAACCAAAAATTTATCATTATCATAATGAATGGGAAAAGCTATATTTATGTGTTAAACTCGGTTCACAAGCATCATGCTTATTATGTGGACAAGTATTCAAATATACAAAAGCTTCCAATATCAAACGACATTATGAATCACAACACGCTAAATTTGAGGAAAAATATCCTTTGAAATCGAGAGCACGTATAATTAGAATTAATGCAATGAAAAAAAAACTCGGAGTTGATACGAGTGCGGCTCCTCTTTGTAATGATACTTCAACTACCGGGAATCTCATTTCGTACCGTGTAGCTTATCTCTTGGCCAAGCAACGAAAGCCTCTAGCAGATGGCGAAACTTTTAAAGAACTTTTCCCAACTGTTATTAAAGATATGTTCATAAATACTGAGCTCGAAAGACGTGTAAATAATTTTGCTGATAACTTGGCATTATCAAGACCTACAATAACACAAAGAATTGGAACAATTGCTCAAAATCTTCAGTCACAATTGTTCGCAGATATTTCTCGTTGCGATTTTTTCTCAATGCAGTTGGACGAATCCACCGATACCCCGAGTCAGTCTCAAATTTTAGTTTTTTTCCGTTTAGTATTTTCAGATCTTTCAGTGCGAGAAGAATTATTTACTATTTTTTCATCGAAAAAAAATGCAAAATCCACTGAAATCTTTGACTCATTGAAAACCGTACTATCTTCGGCAAAGGTACCTCTTGAAAAATTAGCAGCCATCACAACGGATGGAGCTACAAACATGATTGACAGCGAGAATGGCTTAATAGCAGAGTGTAGAAAAGATCCAGATTTTCCCAAATTCAATTCATTTCATTGTGCTTTACATCAATTAGCTCTGTGTTGTAAAGATATTAAATTCGAAGGTATTCTTGATTTAGTTATGAATATTGTTAGTTCTATACTGTCAAAGCCGATACAAGATCCTATGTATAATTTATTTATAGATGAAAAACAATCGACTTCTCGCGGACTGACATATTACACTGACGTTAGATGGCTTAAAAAAAGCAATATGCTTGTGAAATTTTACGATAATTTGATAGATATTAAGGAATTTTTGACAGTACGTGGACGAGAGTATCCACAGCTTGACGATAGAGAATGGCTAAATAAATTTGCTTATATGGTTGATTTAACTGAGCACCTGAATTATTATAACAAAAAAATGCAAGGAAACTTGAAATCTTACATGCAAGTTGCTAAAAATATACAGAGCTTGAAATTAATACTGCAAAATGCGGTGCAAGGATTCCAAAAAAATTTAGTTCCATTTGAATTTTTACGATTGCGAAATATTGTTAACGATACCGAACTAAAAGCTTTTGATGCTCAATATTTCGCGGACTCTACTCAGAAAATTTATGAGAATATGGAGAAAAGATTTATCGACATTAATGAAACGTATCAGATTTTGAATTTCTTATTGTTTCCCAATGGCAATCATGATATCTATAGCATTATGCCATTAATTATCGCTCATCACCCGATAAATTCAATACAATTGTCCCGTGAAATTCCGGATTTTCAAAATGATGCCAGACTTACAGCAATATTATCTGCAGGAGGTGACATTTGGGCGAAAATTGCGGAAGAAGACTTGTATCCTAATCTTCTCATTGTTTATAAAAGAATTGCTAGTTTTTGTACAGACACGTATTTATGTGATATGGGGTTCTCGCACATGAATCATATTAAATCTTCAGAGCGATCACTTTTGACAAGCGATAATCTTTTAGAAACTATGTTAATAGCTCTCAGTAATTACAAGCCTCCCTTGGAAACATTAGCAGAAAACACGCACTCTCAGTCATCAAGTTGAATTATGTATTAACGCATTTTTATCAGCGCAGAGAATACATTTTTACCTTTAATATTTTATCCCCCAATCTTTTGTCTTTCTCATTGTAATTGCGATTTGTATTACTGCAAATGAGGACGGGCGAAATGAATAAAGTTTTTCGATAAATCAATTCCATGCCATCATCAGTTTTTTTTTAATATCTCGGAAATTAAGCGAGATGGCGCGTTTCTGCTAGAATTCTTTATTATAACTCTTGAAATGATCTACAGAGCAGGGCTTAGTATAAGATCACCCATCTCGCTTAGATTCTCAGATATTTGCAAGGAAAACTGGTGAAAAAAAACATCAATTTGTCTGAAAACATTATATTTTTCTGGCGAAAAAAACGGTATATGCGGGAATAAAGGGGAAAAAAATTCGTTATATGCAACATCTGAGAGATGAAAATCTTGTAAAATAATTCGATTTCAACATGTGATTAACAGAATCTTTGAGAGATTCTATCATTGATATGCAGCAGGCATGATCAGAATTTTCGACAAATTGCAATTTGAGCGATAAATCATGATCAATTCGTCAAGAATATTCAATATCTTTTCACTTGAAAACTGTACATTTACGAAAGAAGAAAAGAATTATTCAAAGAAATATGATAATTTAATGGCGAAACTTTTATTGTGAAATACTATTTTTATACATGTAATTTAAGAAATAAATAAATAAAAGCATGATTCACTCTGAATTTTATGCCTGTTTTTACTCTATCTGTTTTTTTGTGTATTGTCTCTTCATTTTCGTACTTTCCCGCGGTTTCTCCACTTTTTTAAAAGAAAAATGGACACCTTTCAGCCACTATCGGAGACTAGTGTCGCTTCTAAAATATTTAACTGCAGGTTTATCGACAAAAAAAGAATTAATTAATTTAAACAACCATTTTTAATTGATCAATGCCAATTAAACTGACGATTAGTTTTCTTCAAAACAAGTGTCAAGTATTTTTTTATTGATGGCGAAGAGTTATACCGATATAACCTAAAAATATTTCCAGAATTATCTAACAGGTACAATGATTTTCTTCAAATTCATAATTTCCCAACTCAATAATGTAAATGAAAAAATTCTATAAAAATAGAAGAAATTACTATTTTTTGAGAAGAAATTGATTAAATTTTTTGTAGAAACAGAAAATGCATACACCAATGGACAACATGATATATTCCCCATCCATGAATCTCGTGGATGCGGTAATTGATGAAATAGCACTTGAGGGTCTAGATGGAATAACCCTGAGTGCCCTTTGGCTACGTATAGCCCAACGTATGCAATTAACTCTACCCCTGCAACTCTCTCTGATGGAGCAAATTTGGACAATCTGCATATCAACAAATGAGCTAATACTGTACGAATTAGAATCACCACGACCACCATTAACTATGTACGATCGTTATGAATTCGTGGATCCAGATATGGGCACAATACTTGAGCCTGATGAAGTGGCTGAAGACATTTACGAGCATTGTCCAATCGATGATACAAAAAATGGTATACGTGGTTCATGCAACAGTTATTACAGGAGAAAACAAATTGAAACAATTGAAAATTTAACATTAAAAGCTGCTATTGATACTTATGGTGAAAAATTAGTAATTGTTGGATCACAATCAGCCAGACAGAATGCACTAATGGGTGAATATGTTTGTCCAACATTGGAATTGTCTTTGGTACAATTTTGTTTTTTAGAAAGAGTTGGTAGAGCAAGATATCATGGCGAAATAACCCAGGGAAAAAGAAGCTTAAGTCTATTAAAAGAAGATCCAAAATCTTTATTTTATCATCGTAAATATTTATTGAAGCACAAATTAATAACAAAACAAACGCATTATCAAAGAATAATGGGCCATGGTACAAGTGGTAGTTTACTTCATTTGCCACGTTTTTTTGTTGATCGTAAACCAAAAATGATTTTTTTGGCACAACATATTGTTGATATGTTGAAGAGTCGTGAAAATTGTTTGGCTGATTATTATGAAATTAAGAAAGAATTGAGAATGGAAAATTCAATTAAAAAATTGTTTAAAACTGCATTCTTTCAGAAAATTGTAAAAAGTGATTTATCAGTTCCATATAGAACACTTTATCCAGATGCTAAAGTTGAAGAATGGCAGAGAAAGGGTCAACCTGGTAAAGAGAAAATGCTTAGATGTGTACAGCTAATTGATCCACGTATTGATGTAATTGATCTTTGGAATAAGGATGAAATTATTGATGATGAGGAAATGTATGATCTTGATGTTACGAAACAATTGGTTAATGTACCAATATTGAAACAGGCAAATAAAACTGTTGAAAGTACCAACTGCGAGGGACTTAGTCAACATGAATTGGGAATAAAAATGGGAATAACTAAACTTCAATCAAGGACTATTTTGAGAAATTTATCAAGATTAAATATAGTTGCATCATACATGAATGACATGGGACGTCAGAGAATGACGAAATTTGTGTCGAAAAAATTTGAGAAAAATAGTAGAATTAGTAAACAATTTCAAATGGAAATGAATAAAATGCAAGAGCACAAGAAATCATCAAATTTTGATTCTACAAAATCAGTTCCATCAGTGCAAGAGATTATCAATGAATCTGATAGAATTCCTAAAGTTGAGGTACCTGATGAACCAATGGAACTTGAGCCTGAAGAATCATCAGAGCTGAAGAGTTCACAGGCAGATTTGAAAATATTATTTTCAGCTGTTAATCGTACTTTAAAGAAATACAAAAAATTACCAAAGAGAAAGTATCAAATAACTCATCAAAATTTAACTGACACTGATTTGAAAACACTGCATTTTAGAAGTAAAAAAATGACTGAGCAAATTAAAAAGAATTCATTGCCAATTACAAAGGATGATGACCAAGTAATTGAGGATAATCAGGAATTGGAGCCTTGTGATATTGAACTCCACGAGGGAAAGATTCTTACCAAGACAAAAGGTGAATTAAGGAGTTTATTGAGAGAATTAAATCCAAATGATCCAAAAACTGGTAATATTACTTATAGGATTCTTAAACGTGCTAATATGATAATTCAGTGTGTTAAAGAACACCGAGTTATTGATGATACAATGAAATTAATGAGATTAATTAATGAGGAAGAGGAGCGTGAAGGTTACGACGTAAAGATTGATAAAAAATCACTGATAAGATTGCTTCAAAAATTGGCAATGGACAATTTGGTGAAAAATATTAAACTAACATTGAGTGCTAGAGGAAAAACGAAATCTTTGACATTTATCTGTGACCCAAGTATCGACGTAAATCATACAGTTATTCAATCAGCTGTTGAACAGGCAAGAATCAAATTCTCATTAATGAAATGCCAAAAGGTACTAATTAATGATACCGATTCAGGAACGAAAAAATCAAAGAAAAAAACGAAATTGGAGACGCAATCAACAGTAGCTCCAGTTAAATTGAAACTTGATGCATCAGCCGGAAAGTATTACGGATACAAGCCAAAATTCGAGAGAATGAAGAAAATACATTTACTTCTTTACTACTTGATTTACGATCATCCTGGCCCATCAAGTGTTCCACAAGATCAACAGGTACAACGTCTGCGTGCTCGAGGCTATCAAATTGATGATAAAATGGAGAAAGAAATGGGTGAAATTTACAATAATCAAGTTGGTTGGAAGATGTTTTTATCTCCATTACCAGTGCACAGTGGTTGGCCAACTGGTTGGGCACTGATGTGCGATATTCTCCTGAGATTACCACTCTCTATATTTGTTAAGATTCATAAAATACCCTACAAAATACCAGATCTTGAGTACTACGTTGAGCATCCTATTAGAAGGCATTTTCTTGTCAAAGATTTGCCATCATCAATAAGAAATGCACTTTTGCTAAAACGTAAATACATATTCAGTTTTTATGATACATTGGCGAGACTCTGTTACATTGGACTACTTCAATTTGGCCCCCAAAAACTCAAGGAAAAAGATCAAGTTTTCATTTATTTGAACAAACGTAGTCAATTGATGTATACAATATCATCAGCAGCTGGTTATCATAGAATTGAGGAGAAAAGTTATCCAGTTCAAGATTATTATTTCGATAAAATGCAAGCTGTTGAAACATACTGGTATGAAATGTGGAATATTTGTATTAATACACAACTTGGCGGTAGACTTGCTGTTCAGGGTACTGATATTGTTCTCGAGGAATTGGTGAAAAAACCAGAGATGATTGAAACACTCAAAGCTAGAGGACCAGAAGAAGCTGCAAAATTTGATACTGGTCATATGCCTGGTGATAAAATGGGAGCAGCTGGAATTGATTCAGCATTTTTTTCACATTTAAAACGTAACTGGAATTGGGATAATTTCCGGAGAAGTTATGCTGGATCAAGTGATCCGCTCAAAACAGTACAACCAGGTGAACGTAATTCACGTTTATCAAAGATTCAAGCGAAACCATTGAAATTCACAGAATTTACAGGACTGAAGAAAACTGCTGGACCGAATAATGTTGATGCAAATGATTTGAAAGTACCTGGTAATAAAACAAGTCCAGGTAGTAAATTACAGAAGCACAAGCTTTTTGCAAATAAACATCACCAAAAGCCAAATACAATCGTTAGACGTGTTTTACCAAGAAAAAAGAGCAAAAGAACGAGAGTGAAATATGATGACATTGATTATTCAGCACTTCAAAAAATGGAAAAACTTCGAGTTGATTGGGATCCACGAGAAGACAATATTCTTCTTGTTTGCAAAGTTGTCATGATGTATTTGTGTCCAAATCCAAGAAGAAAATTGATATCATTCACTGCAGTTAGAGATGTCTTGAGAGCATACTCAACTAGTTCATACAATAAAACATCGAGAGCTTGTCAGAGACGATTGCTCTACATGCTGAAACAGCCGCAAACAATGCACTCAGTTGGCCTTGGAGTTGAAGAAATAAAGGAAAATTACTATGTTAATAAACGTTACGAGGATATACTTGATAAAATAAGAAATAGACCGTCTGATCCAGATGGTTTTGATGACAAAATATCTGAAGTTTTTAAAAGTTTAGTTGCTTATGTTGCCAAAAAATACTACGATATATCACAATCAGAGAATAAGGAGGAAGAGCACATACCAAAAACAGTACAAGAATTTAATTTAGTCTATGGAATAACACATCCACAAAAGCCAAATTCACATCTTGGCTTTACCCAAGATGTACGAAGTATCAATGACATTCACACAGCAACAATTAACTCGACAATTTACAGCTCAATGTGCTGTGGTAAAGATCGTAGATCATGGGCCTATCAGCTCTTTCGAATTTATCAACAATACTCGGAAATTCTTTTGCGCAATGCAATGGGAAAAATTAGAGCCGATCAAATGGTCTCCATTAAAAAACATTATTTAAATGCAATGAAAAAATTTGGCAATTGTCTACCAATGAGCTCATCCCAATATCAATTGAGTACAAGTTATTTGTACAAATTTCAAACAAGAATTCCAGCTGAAGTTTATACTGAAGTTTTTGATTTTTTAATGGGGGTAATTAGAGGCTATCAAGAGACGGATTTGGGTGATGCTGGGGGCATTGAAATTTTACCGCCAACTGGAGGAATGAGTGCTGGAATTCCCGAATTCGTTTTATCAAATAAAATAGACTTTAATGTAGAATTGCCTGATCATACAATTGTCCTTGATCCAAAACTCCCAGAATACGATGAGACTTATATAAGAATTGCTAAAAGATATCAAGATATTCTGCGGAGTTTGGAGGAACCAGAAGTCATTTCTACTGCATCACCATCACCGATGAATTCATCAAGTCAACCAACTGATGAAGCTAAAACTGATGTACAAGAAAAGAAGCATGTAAATGTTGATGTAAATAAATCTGAGGGTGATAATACAAGTCAGAGTGTTAATAAATCATTAATAAAAAAGATACCGCCCAAGAATCAGGCGATCCAGACACTCATGAAGAAGAGCCGTTTGGTCGAAGAACAGACTACTGATTATGATTACAGTATTGATGAAGGAAAAAATGACTTTGATGATGATGATAATGCTGAAAATGATTACATTAGACTTCAGGATGGTACTTTGATTTCGATAACCAAAGAGGATATTGAAAGTGCTAAACTAACGCCAGTTGATGATCATATTCATCAGGCTTTCTTAAAGACGCGCAGCGAGGAATTTCCCGACTTTTCAGCAACCAGCGGAATTCATCGGATCAACGAACCTGGCGTGGAGCAACAACCAGTACAAATGGAAGTGGATCCTGAACCAGTCGAGGAAGAAGAATTAATCGAGACAAAAATGGAGACTGAAGACATTCCTCCATCAGCAAGTGCATCCAAGAAAAACTCAAATTTCGTCAACGACATAATCGAAAATATGACTTTTGAGTTGGAATCGAGAGAGGCTTTAACCGACAAGGACAAGGATTCAATTGACGTAAAACGGAGTTCAACGAGACTCGCTCTATTGAGGATGACGGAAGAATTGAATGATGATGTACCAGACAGTCATCATGCACACGAGTATTTTGTAGTTAATACATTTGGAATCTTTTACTCTATACCATATATTAAATCGGTGATTGAGAGCAATCAAGATTTCAATATGGATTTGGTTGATGTGAATGAACTCCTGATGCTCGAGGAATCAATTTACAAAAAAGTTTTAGGGGATCTGCGAAAATTTGCGGTATTTCCAAGGGAGTTTCCGGATTATGTGAAAATTCGGGAATCATGGAATGGTAAAGGTGATGATGTCGATGTTATCTATGAATATGTTGGAGAAATGAGAGAGCAGGGAGTAACACTGAAGCAGCTTGTTACCAAATTTCATAAGAAACTTGAATTTAAATTGTATGATATTTTGTCGTTTTTAGTAGATAATAGATTATTTTTACGTTCTGGAGTCACTGAAGCTCATTATATTCATCATAATTTTGTTGATCCATGGTTGATTCAGTCCATGAGAATCATGAGACTCCACAAAGAAGCTCTGCCACTAGTACCACCTGGTACTGTTTACATTTTATCCAGTGATAATCCAGAGGAAGAGAAGGAACCTGAAAACAATACTGTCGATGAAAATGCTGAAATTAGTGAGAAAATCGCTGATGAAATTTTAAACTCTTGTACTAATGAACAGCAGAAAAACTTGCAGAAAAAGAGAACTTGTTTGCTACAAACTAAGGAGATATACAGTGCTGCTAAAAAATTGGATATGAATTCAGCTGAGGATATCAATGTTGTTGTCAGACCATGGATTCAAATTGATGGATTGATTAATAGGAGAAGCCTGGAACAAATGCTTGGAGCTGTTTTGGGACATTGTCTTCTTTATCCGGGTATTTCTTTGGTGAAGGTCCAGGAACGATTTCTACCTGCACTCCAGCCATATCACACCAGGGAACTTGTTGAAGTAAATGAAAATATGAAATTTTTTTTTTAAATCTGAGTGGAGCAGAAACATTTTCTGACCTTTTTTTTTGATAGAAAATCAAAATTACATAAAAGATTAGAGAAAAGTGGGGTAAAATGGAAACGGCAATTGAATGTTTCGAGATGGAAGTTATCTAATCGATGCCTTAGAAACAAAGAGGCGTAAGTGCTATGCTTATACACAGCACTCATGCCCTTTTGTTTTTAAAGCGACGTAATAATTCCATTGAAGAACTAGGGAAATTTTCGATGGAAAGCATGTGTCATAATTTTTCGAAAATTTGTCTTTTCGACCAAAATTTGAAAATTGGAAAAATTCACTTATCTGGGGATATGTCCGGTTCTATTAGTTGTAAAAGCCTGGGGTTCATCTATAGTGAGGGATGAGCTCACCTTCCGTTTGAGGCAAATCCCATGTCAATACGAACAATAAAACCGGAGATATCCTTGAAAAAGTAGTTCTTCAAGAACGAGGTTTTGCCTTCAAATCGTGACAAGAAAAAAAAAAAAGATTTTTGAAACATCCAAAAAATTAATTATGGCATATGATTTCCGACGGAAATTTTTTCAAATTTTCAATGGAATCAGGAAAAACATCTTCAATTGTTCCATGGATTTCTCGCGATTTTCATGATATCGTCGTCTTAGAGTGAAAGGGGCGTAAGTGCTATTTTTTCCGTTTTTTTTTCTTCAAAATAACAAAGAGGCATATCTCCACCATTACTGCTCCAATAGGTTTCCCAAGGCCTTTCACGCAATATTAGTAATAAAAATAAAAAATAATGACATATAGGCGTAAGCACCACCCTCTAATATCATAGGGGCGTAAGTGCTGGAGATAAGCCTCTTTGTTTTTACTTTTTTTAATGAATTTTTCCTAATTACCAGCAAAAGACTGATAACAAAAGGGCGTAAGGGCTGGAGATACGCCTCTTTGTTTTTAGTTTTTTTTATTGAATTTTTCTTAATTATTGGAAAAATACTAATAAGAAAGAGATGTAAGTCCGGAAAAATAATTCAATTAAAAAAATTAAAAACAAAGAGGCGTAGGTGCCATAATTTAGATAAAAATCGCGAAAAACAAAAAGGCGTAACTCCAAAAATTCCAATATGCTATAAAAAAAATTATAAGAACAAAAAGGCGTAAGTGCCAAAATTTAGATGAGAAATCCACCAGAATTTCGTATTTTTGGCACTTACGCCCCTTTCACTCTAAGGCGACGATATGAAACATTAAAACCAACTCACCTTGTCGTATTACCAACTTTTTTTGCTTAATTTTACTCCTTGAAATATCGGTCATCAAGAAAATTCTTCTATTCCTCTCAGTTGACGAGATATTTCAGAGAAATTAATCTGTCTCTTTCAATTTCGAGAAGAAAAAAAATTATTTGAAAAATTCTTTTTCCAGGTTCTCGTTAAATTGGGTTCTCTAGAAATAAAAGTTCTTGAAAAGGGCTCGAGCAATTTATTCTCTACTTCAACTTCCATAAGACTGAGTAAGTATATTTTCAATTAATTCAACTATATTTCATTGAATTTTTCATTTTAATTATTAATTCATTTTATCTTCAGATAAACCAATAATAAGTAGTGGTGAATCCGAGTATGACAGTGAAATAATTCTCGAGCCAACAGTTGGAGCAATTGTTCGTTTCGCAACGTTCATGAAAAAAAATCACGATCGATTATAAATTGAAAATGGAAAAAAAAAATTAAAAAATGCGAATTTCACTTTATTTTTTTATTCATAACATACATTCTATAAAATCCATTATATTTAATAATAAATAAATTACTGTACGGTACTTTATGTTAAAACTGTACATAATTTCTAAACGAAAAAAAGATGAAAATCAGAAAAATAAAAAGAGGAAGAAATTTTCGAAAAAAAATACGACTACAAAATTTTATCACATTATTTAAAATTCTATGAAAAATACAATAATTAGGTAAAACATTAAAAATTTTGTTTTCTCCTTTGTCTTTATTGGACTAGATACTAAATATGTCTTTTCATTCATGTAGTATGTGATTACTAACGCTTGTGATATTAAAATTTGTAACATTATCAAAATATGGATTAATCGTTGAAGTTGTAAACTGTGTTGCATTGATTGAGCTCGTATTATTTGCGATTGGTACATTGAATGAATCAACAATTTTAGTTATACTCTCGTATGTACCAGTTAAAAAACCAAGTACACCAATAAGTAAAATAATTGTGTTCTTTATCATTACAAAATTACTTAGTGTACTATTTCCTGAGCGCACTACTAATTCAATAATTGGAGGAAAAAGAAGGGCCAAGGCTGTACTGCTAACTGCACCAACTAATGAGATAAAATTACCAAGGTTTGGGATTGCTTCGGCTAATACAACTGTAACATTGGAAATAAAAAAATCTCATTAAATCAATAATTACATCAAGTCGATAATTCCAATGATGAATCATTCTTCGATTTTGATCATCATATTTTTCGAACAATATAAGGAAAAATATTTGAAAGAAAGGTAGAGGGGCAAAACATTTACTGAAATTTTTTTACAATGGCAAAATTATTATGAGAATCAAATTATTGCACATCCAACAACTTTCTGCGTTTTTTGAATTTCATCCATGTGCGCATTTTGTTTTTTTCTCTAATTATTCATTTTTTTTTTTAATGAAAAAAACAAAAATTCATGTTCGGAATACATTTCAAATTACTGGATTTTTTCATGCAGTTAACGACTAATCAAACGAGCACCCATGTAGATACAAAGATAATCTCTTTCAACACCAATTTTAAACTAATTTATTCATTCCAATATAATTATGTAATTACCGTTATTACAATATTTTTCTAACAATTCATTTCAAATTACTTACACGTGATAAAGCACATTAGTGACCGGAAACACGTTTCAGCTAAAACGGGACAGCTAAATTCACCACATCTCTCGATAATTCCAGGCCACATTATTGCAATTGGTACATAAAATTGGAGAGCATATGTAAGCATTATGCAAAGTGATATTGCAATTTTAATACACTGTGGTAATCTGAAACGAATAGAAAAGAATAATGAAGTGAAACGATGAAATTAAAGTAATAATAATTCTAATTCTCTCGTCTCATTCATGTCTCGTAGCAGAAAGACGATAATAATGTCAAGGTTTCTGGGTCATTGAAAGAATTTAATTTGAAAAAAAGGCCACTTACATCTCTTTGGAATTGAGATTAAGGGTAACTGAGCCTCTTACTTCCTCGCCGTACTGTAAATAAGCCAAAAAACCCATTGCAACAAACATTGAACCAACAATGACCATTCCAACATTCAATACACCAAGGGGACTGTTGAATTGTTTCGGTTTCTTCATTTCATTCTTCAATGGTAATACCTTCAAAAGAAAAAAAAATTACGTTTAAAAAGAGTGGACATGATATTTTAAACGAGACGAGTTAATTCAGAGCCTTCCTATCGATATATCAGATTTGTAAAGAAATTGAAGAAAATTTAGAATTGATTCATATGAGTATGAGAAAAAGATTACTGCCAACTTTGAAAGCAATTGAATAATCCTTGAAAATATTAATTACAATTGAATTTGATTCGTCATATTTCCAGTGATCTTCAATATAGGGGAGACTAGGACAAAATGGACCTTCGTGGCAATGAAATCGAGAAATTTTTTCAGAGTGAAGGACATTATGATAAAATTTCAAAAAATTCAAGAATATGCTCCAGTATGTGGATATAGTAGATGAATTTTTCCAAATTTTTTCATAGACGCCTTCACTATTAAAGAAATCGCGAATTATTTTGAACTGCAGGTCCATTTTGCCCCAGTCTTCCCTACAACTAGAGAAATTCTGCTCTATCGCTTGAGATTTAAGATATTTCTAATAAAATTATACAAGCGAAATTAATGTGATTCTTATGTTACGTCTTTCTTTGAGAGAATTTAAGTTTTCCCATTTATTTACCAGAGTAATAGCTTCAAATGAATAAATCACAGTTCCGAAGAATAGAGGTAGTTGATTCCAGGATGCGACGTAATGTCTCTCACTTATATCCGGCAATCCATTGCACATAATGTAAACAGTTGCAATGTAACCAAATACAACAAGTATATTGGCAATTGATGATAATGGAGCTAAAAATTTTAAACTCCGTATCCATGTGCTCATGATAATTGGTACCAGGGCAATAGCCATGTGCCATCCAACACTCAGATGAAGTCCATACTGATCCAGGACCTATTTTTTCGTTACCATTAAAATTATATCATCATTATGTATTACGATGAATTATTAGAGGTAATTTATTCAATGAATCAATAAATTTATCATTCTATACCTGTTGCATATTTGTTGATATGAAAACAAAATAAACGCAGCAAAATCCAAGCTGCGTTACACACAAAAATAGATTTACCATCTTTCTGAAGTAAAATGAAATGCCGGTTTGAATAAAGAATGAAAAAAAAAAAAGTATATAAATTTTTAATAAAAATATAAATATTTAATAATTACATTTCTTAAATTAAGTTATCACAATTTCTTGGATTTTTTTTTCATAGTCTTGCTCACCTCATGAATACAGAATACTTTCGTAACGGCAGTGGACCAATTTCGAAACATAATTCCACAGTACCCGCATAACCAATTGCCTCCTGTTTTACTGAATCACCTAGCCTTTTCACTACTTCATTGTTACAGTGGAGCTGAAAAGATTCATTTTATTATTGTTTAAAAATTTACTTCATTCATGCTTTCAACTCTAAATTAAGCTAAGCGGACGATTAAATAGAAGAGTAGAGAAAGATGGACATTTAATTGAAAAGTAAGAGAAGATTTCGAAATTTATAATAAAACACATTTTTCTCGATTTTTACTATTTTTGACATGTCCTTCAAATTTCCTTCTTTTAATCGAATTTTCATCAATTATTTTTTTTCTATTAAAAAATGCAATTTTTTAAGGTTCCCATCGAAAAAATTTCGGAAAAAAAAAATTAATTTTTATAAAGATTTGAAAAATCAATTCCCTTCAATTTCATAGAAAAATCTTAATTTTTTTACAAATGTCTATATTTCCCCTTCTCTTCTGGAGACAGACGCATTCCGAACAAACTTTGTTAGAAATATTTTTGTTACATTTGCAAAGTCATTCCGCTCATTTGAGAAGATCAGAATAGTAAAACCTGAGAAATTGTCAAAATTCGAGAGAGATTATTTTGAGCATGTGTTCGAAACGAGTTGCGTCAGTGAAATTCATCAAGGGAATTTTTTGTGAGAAATTTTATTCTTAGAAAAAAAAATATTTCCTCATAAATTCCTCTAACATTAATAGTTTCAGAATAGTCGAATTTCAGTGGAAGTTAAATGTGCTTCTCAATCAGTTCTCATGAAATATCTCTCTTGACATTCGGAATATTCCATGAAGACTAGCTTCAATTACTACTTGACCCCTCAATCAGTTACCGAAATATTATCCATTAAAAAAAAAAAAATTTCAAATAAACGAAACGAATCTCGAGTGTTTTGTAGTAGAAACTTTTTTTTTATCGATAAAAAATTGAGTACATCTTAAATTTCTGATAGAATCGGTCATCCTATCAAAAACAAGATAATCATGAAGAAAAAAGAATCATATAATCATTTATTTATTATCAAGCAGAAGAAGACTAAAACTTTGTTTTATATTTACCACCGATATGAATTAACTTAAAAATAAATTGAAATTTCTGATTTTTCCAATAATGAAAAATTTCCATTGAAGAACTCACATTTTACTAATTTAACAAGTAGTCATAAATCCATGTTTCTTGATTGCAAATTGAAGCTTGCAGATTGATCATTTTAAAATCTTTTTTTTTTTACTAATAATCCACAGTCAAAAATTTTCACGTCCTGCGAACAAATATGAAAAAAAAATTCTTTAAATCGTTTCTCTTCAGTTCAATAATAATTTGGTAAAAAAAAAAGAGTCGATAAGAATCCTACCGACTTTGCAAACATTTTCGAAATAAATGGATCTCGAGAAAGAACCGAAAAAAACGTTGTCGTAGAAAATTTTATGACCTACAGACAATTTCGTTTGCCAAATTCTTTCAAATCCCATAATTTCCGAGATATTTTCCAAGTAATTATCGAAAGTTTTTCCTTCACCACATCGCTATCGGAATAACTATAATTCTACAAATGAATTCCGAAAAAGAAAAAAATTCCACCCATACATTGTATAATTTTCTGATTTTTTGTCTTTATCTTTTGACATTTAACTTGACCCAACTCAAAGTTTTAGTCTGCCACTGCTCAATTGAGTTTAATTGAAACGGATACATATGAATCGATGTCTCGTTTCGATACAAATAAACGTGAATTCATTAAGCCCGAGCCAATATTTTCAACCATGCAAGTTTTTCATTTGTGTTTATTTATTTATACTTACAAGTATATGTTGTGCATGTACACAAATTATTCCAAGTATTATAGTCAGTGGTGGTGCTAGTAGTAATCCGGCATTTTTAAATGCATCACCAAGTGCAAAAATTCCTGAACCAACATTTCCCTTGAACAAGTGCATCATCGTTTCGCAATACCTAAGATCAACTCATTCATTAGTCAACTATTATTAATTATTGATAATTGAAAGTTGCATATTTTTTTTTTGTATGTGTTGATTGAATTAATTTAGAACTTAAAGTTTTTATCAATTAATATCAATGCACAAAGAAGATAAGAAATGAGTTTTAATCAATTTCTTTGTATTTTCTGGTTATATCCGGTGTTCATTGGCAATGCAGTGCACTGAGTAATTTGCCTTTTTGCAGCCAGAAAAATTCCCGTTTGCATTTTTTTTAGAAAAAAAGAATTCTCCTCAGTGAGTTTGAGAGATTCTTTCAAATTATGTTTTAAGAGAAAAAAAAAACTTTTATCAATTTTATTTCAGGCAGAAATGGGACTAAATACACTTTTAATCAATAAAAAACACAAATTGTTCTGATTATTTGATAAGATTATTTTCAAAACTCATTGATCTATTGCTCATTGAATTATCGTATACCTAAGCAATTTGTTATTATCGCGTATTCATTTTAATTTTTTTTCATTCTTATCACTAATTTCTATTCTTGTGAGCAGTTATTACGCATGTTATTTCATTTTCTTTTTTTTTCCTTCGAATTTTCGTTACTTACGACGTAGGATGATCAGCGGTGATGTGTTCAGGTTGATTAGTGCTTGTTCTCCGATTGGTGATAGCGAGAATTGGATCATTCGATCGAAAAACTCCATAATTATCACCGTTTCTGAATGGATAAAATTTTAGTGAAAAAAAAAAATTCAAATAGAAGAGACCGGAAAAAAGTGAATCGGAATTTTTTTAAGATCGAAGACCTGTGCGAAAAAAAGGAAAAATTCACCAATAATGTAGACATGTTCGAGCTACTTCTCAATTTTTTTCAGATTTTTCCGCAAAGTTCTTCACTCCGAAAAAAAAATTCTGAATCATTTCGACTCGCTCTCTCCAAGCAAAATAAATTTTTATTTCAACTTACACACTAATTTTCGAACCCTCGAGCATTGTTTCCCGATATTTTGTCGGTTTTTCACCGACAGCTGATGTGGGGTTTACATGCAACTCCATCTGAGAATTAATAAAGTATGTTTTTTATCGTTCTATGTAAAATATCTTTCATCACCCTGAAATATCTTTATTTCATTAACTCGAGAATCATGAGTCACTGATTAATTAAAGATGTAATAAATAGAAAAAAAAAAAACATTTTTTCAATTATATGATAAGCAAAGACCCGTGAAATTGAATTGATTGGAGTGAATAGTTTCGCCGAATTACAATCCATTGCGAATTGAATTAATGATAATTACGTTTCAATGAATTTTTCAAATTCCAACCATTCATTTTCAAGATAATTGAAAAATTGAAAATCACTCATGAGTCAGCAATTAATGTATTTTCTAAATATTTTGATAATTATTAGCGAAAAATGATTGTATTATACTGCTCATTGAATGTATTCATATGATACTAAAAATAGCAGACATCTGACAATTTTCATATTTTTTCTCTGTCAAATAAATGATTTGAGAGAAAAACAAGGGTAAATTAAAAAAAAAAAAAAAAATTTAGTATTTTTTTTCTCAATGAAAAATTCATAAAACTGTGAGATGTTTGTTAATTTGATGTTCGTATATTCATACTTTTGTCTGAAAAAAATCCATCAACTTCATTTAATTCTAGAAAGGAAAATTTTTCGCACATTAGAAAAATTGGATTTTTGCCATTTTTTATGTAATCAAAGTGCGCTTAATTGGCTGATACTTTAAGCTACTTCATCAGAGTACAATTTTAACAACTGGATATAACTGTGACTTTGGGCTATGACACTATTAAAAATACCCGATAGAAGTAGCTATATTTTTGAAACTGTTTTTCATTAGCATTGAGTGTCCACGTGTTTTCATTTAAAAATACTGAAACTTGTTTTTTTTTCCATCTACTTGAATTGATTGAGAAAAATGATTCATTATCATATAGGATTTTCTTTCTTTTTCAATGAACATTACTTGAATTTTAGAAGAAAAAAAATTATTTGTATTGAACGGTTGTAGCACAACATGAAAAACCGAAGGATGCCGACACGAAGCGCGAATAGCCACGTGCGTCTGTCTTTAAATAGATTACTTCATTTTCAACATGCTTTAACAATTAAACGATAAAGAAAATGAAAAAATAACGCCAATTCCGTAGACATTGATGAAAAATGATCAACGATAAATTCAAACAGTAACTGAAGAATTTCGAAACAATCCAGAATTAACTATGGAATAGAATGTAAATAAATGCCAATAAAATGTCTTTATCTTTGATTTATTTTTGCGTTTTTTTCCACCCGAAAGAATGTTAGCGTGATGTTGGTGATAAACTCAATACACACAGTGTATAAAGTGAAAAAGGCATTGAAGCGCACACACAAGTATATTTCGCAATAGGAAATGATTTAAAAAAAAAAATTAAAAGAACACAACTTTTTTTCATCACGCCAACTAAATAATAACGTAATAAAAAGGAAAAAAAAATTGTCTTTTTATTCCGGAGTATAAACAGTTACGTATGGTAATTTGAACTGCACTTTATTTTGCTACTATATTTAAATCACACGCGTTCCAAGAGGCGCGTGAAAATTGTGGAACCCTTCTTTTTTTTTCGCGCGAATTTAAATAACGCAACTTCACCAAGTAAGTGTTCTTTCTCTTTTTCTGTCGATTTTATCAATGATGAAAATAGAGAATTCATTGAAATTGAGATAATAGTAAATTTTAAACTTTTGTTTTTTTTTTCAAAATAAACTACCTTTATTGTACCGACACTTATCGTACATTCGTGGTGTAATCGAGTTCACTTCTTCGAGTCGTTCACCAGTTGTTTAACCTTCAAGTACCTGCATGCGACTGATGAGATGTTGCTCAAAGATATAGAGTTCCCCGGAGGCATTTCTTGGCAGTAGCCAAACGTTTTCGAACGGCTGAAAGATACACTCTCAGTCTCCTTTCGTCCCCACCCCAAATGAAATAAAAAGGAAAGAATAAAAAAGGAAGGAATGAAAAAAAGGAAAAAAAAGAAGGAAAATACATAAATATGAAGCACTCACACATCAAATGAGAAATTACTCAAGTACGTAGAAACGAGTTTTAGCGTATAAATTTTACCAAACATATGGGACAATTGTTAAATAATTTAATAATTATTGTTTCAATTATTGACTAAACTATATTTTTTCTTCTCTCAATTTGATAGGGAGTTGCGTTGTTAAAAAATTAATGAAAGTCGTTGAATGAATTTGTTGACAATTGTTTCATACTATTTAATCGAAAAAACTTAAACGATTATATTGAATCGCGCACTTCATTAATTCGCGTGACTACACTCGTTTGTTGCATTATTATCCGATGCAATTGTGAGGCCTTCAGACGGCCTGTATTTCACACTTCTATGATTCAAAAATTCTTGCATAACGGTGGGAAAGAAAAAAAAAAAAACGTTACAATTTCAAACTCGAGGGCCACTTCTCGACCTTTAGTCTTTGCTATTTGCCAGTGTTTTTGTTTGTTGAAATAAACGTAATGATTATTCCAAAAGATGATTTTTTATTTTCTTGTATTTTCTACTATTTTTGTTTTCAGTCTGAAAAGAAAAATCATTATTAATAATATTATAATATTTTATTTAAGAAAAATTGTCTGTAAAATCAATCGCGAAAGAATAATTTTCATAAATATTTTTTATCCGCAACAATAGAAAATGAAAATGTTTAAGTAGGATAACAGGCAATTAATGAACAGTTAACTTTCAATTCTCAGGGTTGATAAGTTGAGACAAAGTTATTTCAATTATCACTCAAATTACTTGGTATTAATGAGGAAAATGATAAAAATGATAGAAATTATTAAGCTATGTTAATACACTCACCTTAGACATTAGGAAATTCTGGAATTTTTTACAAAGTCTTCCAGCAACAATTCATTTTATTGTAAATATTTTACTTGAAGGTCATCGAATCGTTTACTCCTTTATTTGTAATTTTAAAAAGGAGTTCAATGCCAGATAAAACGAGAGTTTGTGCAAGATTTTTATGTAAATTTTTATGGGGACAATGAAATGATTTTTTTTTGGTTGATAACGAGACGGAAAAACATAACTAATGATGTTCATAAGGAGCAACAAAAAGTTTTATTTAAAAAAAAATGACAAAAAATTATTTTCGGCGATGAGCCAAACACTATTGCTATAAAATGAATTAAATTATACTATTTAAAACCGGAAATTCTACATCGAGTTTATTAACTCTGAGAAAAAACTATGAAAATGAATAATTTGAAAGAGCTCATTAGGGTCTCACGTTCCCGCATATTCCTAAAATTCAATAGAAAACCTCTTTTTTCACATTAATTCTTTTTTGTCTACTAGAGATAAGACTATCAAACGACAAATTGAAAATTTTATACAAATCCAATTTTAAAACGCCAACGTATTGTACCCACGCAATTGTACTTTTTCGTCTTTGTTATTTCTCCGTTTGTTACTCCTACATCTTACATCTGGTAGACGATAAGATTTTTTGCACTTAAATCATTTTTTTTTTTTTCAATTTCGCGTGTTCCCCATCACCATTTATTGTAAGTCAGACATTATCGTGGGAGAATTATTTTAAAAGCAATTTTGGACCCCTCTCTTCGAGTTTTCTTCGTTTTTCTCTTCCTTCTTTTTCTTGTTCGTTCCTTTTTTTTCTGAGGAATGATATAGGTTTGCAACGTCATCTGTTTGTAAGGATGAAATATAAGCCATGAGGTGGATGAATTTAATGGAATTATATGATTAACAGTCATGGAGATAAGTAATTTCACTACGTTGTGATAAAGATAATGATCATGAAGTTTATTACTTTATTGATTTAGAAAGAAAAGATAATCACTTGCTGATTTGTGAGCCATTGTTGAGTAATTTTGGAAGAGTATTTTCCTTATTTGTTATCGCATTGAGGAATTTAATGATAGTGAAAATAGCAGACATCTAACATTTTTCACATTTTTTTCCTTTTAACAAATAAATTATTTGCAAAATGAAAAATATGCATGTATAAAAAATTCAAAAAATTCCTAAGTTCGAATTTTTTTACAAATTTTTTCATAATACCTTGTTTGTTTAGAAGAAATCGAAAAAATTATCGGATGTGTACTAATTTCATTATCATTGAATCGAATGGAACGAGTGAAATCTGATTGAGATAAGGCAATTCGTTTCTACGAGAGAAGCAATTCAATAATTTTCTCGGAGTCGATAATTCGATTATTTCGATTATTCAATTATTTTGATTGGAAAATAACAGATGTTCAAATTAAATATAAAATAACTCGAATAAAAAGAATTGATTCTTCATTCAATTACGTTGTTTATCAATTTACTTAATAATATTCCGCTAATATAAGAAATAATTGAACGATTAGCAGAAAACTTTACTTACTGACGTCAATTTATTCAGTAGAATTCCTCAAAATCTGAACGGGCAGGAGATAATTCACTAATAAAAAATTATTTTTCACTCAAATGTTTGCATTTTTGTTCGCATAATTCACTAATTGCCAGATAAGACTTATGAATCACGAGGACAAAAAAAAAGAGACAGACCAAGAGAAATGAAGTCATTGGCGGCACAAGAATATGTTACTTTTAACAGTTAAAGGAAAAAAAATGAGATAAAAAAAATTACTTACTGCGTGAAATTGTCGAAGGTCAGTTGGAGGATAGAATAATTTTTGTGCCGCAATAAGCACAAAAAAAAAGATTTTCAAACATTATCTCTCTTTTTTTCTTTTTTTTTTTACTTCAAATAATAATTTCTAGAAATTGTATTGTACGACATTACAGGGCATTTATCGTTTTTTTCTGTTTCCACTTCTGCATTTTGTTCACTTAACACCATCGTTCTTGCATTTGCATCTGAATGAAAAAAAAAAGTAAACATAAAAAAAGTAACTTGTTTTTTGTACATTCAATTAAGAATTTTCTTTAATATCTTACAATAATTGCAAATAAAGAGTGTATACCTTGAAATGCGCTTTAAAACCTAAGATTACTGTGTTTATAATTCGTTTTTTTCTTCTTCTGAAATTCTTCTTCTCAATTTTATAATTCCTTCAATTATTCTTCTCACATTTTTCGAAACTATTTTTACGACGTACATAACTGTATAGAAATTAGTTTATTTTTTTCTTCTGTTCGTTTGTTTTGTTAATATAACAATTAAAACGTCTTGTTAAGCGACTTAATATTAAATATCAGACAAGAACTGATAATTAGTTAATAAAAAAAAAGTCAACGGAATAACAATGACCGAGTCCGTACATCCTGGAAACGTTCAGTTCTTTTCTCATAATTAGTTTTTTTTTTTTTGTCGATTTTTGAATACTTTTTTGTATAAATACTTCAATAAAAATTGTTTACAGGTGACATACAAAAAATCAGTGTTATTCACGTTGGTACGAAAAGTCTTTGATGGCACTTTTTTTTATCTTATTTTGTTTCTTCTTCCTCTTCTTTTCTTAATTTTGAGCGTTATTTTTGTTTTGTTTCGGTTTCTTTTTCTCCTTTCGTTATTTTTATATTTACATTATTTCAGTTTTTTTTGTTCGTTATCATTTTGTTACCATTGAAAAGTATGCCATTTTTCATTTGTATACAGCAGTTTGAATAATTAAACACCACGTTTGGCACGTTTTCTAATGACGACTCTATATAGGAGTATTATATAATTATAATTTTCTACAGTAATTAGCCTTACGTACCCCATTAACGATTTTATCAGTAAAGCATTATATGCTTATACTTATTAGCTCGTTTGTTTCTTTTTTTCATTACTTCTCGAAATATGTATTAGCGAAGTAGAAAAAAAATTGTTTTTATAATAATTATTATTTTTTGTATTTTTTTGCGTTTTTTTTTTACTGTAATTTTGGAACAGGAGCAGGTGATAAAGTCATTCACTTGAAATAATCTCCTGTTGACTTTGTTTATAGGTTTTTTGTTTTTACTTTTTGTTTTTTTAAAGAAATAGCTGTCCCATTGTCGTAGACAATCCTAAAAATGCAAGCAATGGATTACATTAATTGGCGATATTTGGAAAAATAATTGTTTCTTTATTTGATTTTTTTTTTGAGAGAGAGATAGAGAGATTGTTTTTTCAACTGCTACATGCTGTGAAATATCCATAACCATTCAGTTTTGTGACAATAATCATGCCCATATTTCTACGAAAAAAATGAAGAGAAATAGAATTTTATATTTAAAATAAATTGTAAAGTTTCATTGATTTTAGTCGCAATTGAAAATTTTGAAGTTCTCAGTTTTTTTGGGAGAAAATAAAAAAATAAGAGTTTATGCAGAGTAATGAATAACAGTGGTTTTTTTTTCTGGTTTTCAAGCATGCATCCCAATTACGTGCAATACACCGTAAATCGCTGATAGGCTCAACCGATTCAGCCTCTTTAGATCAACATAAAATAATATATTTCCTGAGAGTACAATTAAGCATCAACCATACGCCAATAGAAATAAAAATAAAAGAGTCCCTTATCATCGTTGGAGGTATTTTTATGTACAATTTTTATTATTTACTTTTTCTCTGACAACAGATAAAAAGACGGTTATTGTGTGGAATATAAAAATGTTTATCTTTTTAAAAAATGTAGAAAAGAATTTACATAAATAATTCTACTAAAAATACTGAATAATGGAATTGTTCAGGTGCAAATAATGTTATTCCGAAAAAATCATGAATAATCTTCGTATTTCACACATTAACATAAAATATTTTGGCTACTGAATTTCGAAATATATCGCTACTTCATGCTGCCGGAAGTGAAAAAGTATATTTTTAAAAAAACATCGACATTCGTATTTGTATTACAAAAAAAAAAAAAGATATTTACAAAAAAGGAAAAAAAAATCAAGAAAAACATCTACATAACATCGACAAAAAATTCACATGGATTTCCCATCGCAATTCTAAATGACTGTCTACTACCGGATATATCTTGCTGGTTCTGCTGATTCGTTGAGCCAGTTCCAGTTTGTACAGACTGCTCGGAGCCACTTGATCGACTACGGCTTCCATTTGATCTTTTGCCATTCGATCCATTACCATTTCCTGAATTTTTGTTGGGCACATTTGGTGGCATATGTAATTCAGATTCCGATGCTGATGAACATGATTTTAAATCGTGAATTGGCTCCTTGCAGATGTGTTCGCTTCCAGCACTACTTCCACCTACAATGAAAATTCATTGATAATTAGTGCAATTGAAGTGAAAAATATCCACAGTGAAGAGTTGAAACGAAATGGATAAATTTTCATTGGGTTTCAGTTTTGTTTGGAAATATCTGAAAATTTTACTAGAGCCATAATCTTCTTCTGTAGAATAGGCTGAGATCTACAAAAGAAAAAAAAGTTTTTTTGCTGGGAACCTTCTTCAATTCTGAGATTCTCTCCCTTTAATTTCGAGATATTTCTAAAAAAAATTGCCACAAAAATGAAATTGATTCATCTCGTTTTACCTCTTCACTAGTGAAATTCTTCATAAGTTATTTCTTTCTGTAGTCTCTGTCATGGGGTCAAATCTTCGATGAAATTTCACGATAAAACCTAATTTCCATAACATTGACGATATTATCTCAATTTTCATAGAAAATTGATGAAAAAAAACTAAATATTAACGTATTATTCCTCAACCACGATGGAATTTCGCAATTAATTCTTCTCAACTGAGAGAAATAGGAACTAGAAAAAACCGTTATTAATTGAATTTTAACTGTGTTCCTATTTTTCCAGTAATAAACCATCACGTAACATTAATCATCCATATATTCTCCAGGAAGCACTCGGGGAAAAAAACCAAAATGAAGAAAGTTACATAAGATAATGTTGTATAACGAAACAATTAATTAAAAATACGACTATGTCTTGAGGTCTCATAAATCTTAACTAAAGTGTAATTAAAAAATTATTCGACAATTTTCATGACAATTCTCATGATAAAATCTTTTCTCAGTAAACTAATCATAACTCAACAGAGACAATCAAAAAGTAATGACTTAAAATTAATAAAAATTACCTGACTCACTGTGAACACTTTCTTCACGATGATAACCATAGAGAGTTGGTTCATTAGTAAAATTAAATGGCATAGGACTGTAACCAGCTGCAGAATGTGGTGCATATGGTCCTGAATAAGTCATATCCCATCCAATTGGTGGTGGTAATGGTCCAACAGTATCACTATCCAATTTCATATTGCCCATTGTCGAGCACAAATCACCAAATATATAATAGCATTGCTCCGAAAATGTTATTTTATTAACAGTATGTCTTATAAAGCCAGCTTTGAGCATCAACGATGCATACTTTCGTGCATCACGACGATCAATAAAGCCTTCAACATGTGTATTCAACCAATCAACAACATCAGCACCAATAAATGCATTTGGAATTGTTATTTTCAACCACATACGGTCACGTATCTCTAGACCTGAGTCTGGTCGAGCCATTGCTCTCACTATCGTTGGCATATCTGTATTTATACTCAGACGTAATTCTTCCAGTGGACCTGTAATTAAATTATCATCTTTTATTTTAAAGAATAGTCTGGGAATTTTTTAGTAGTAATGTGAAGAATTTTTTCTATTGAATCAGTGACCGATTTGTGATAAAAAAAAAGAGTCGCACATAAATTTGCAACTAATTAGCGATTATTGGAGTGATTTCCCATGAGCGTTCTTCGTTCTTTCCAATGGAAAATAGAGAATTTTTCTTTCGAGTCTGATTAAAAATTTATGCTGTTATTTGCAAGAGAACTTCCAAGGAATTATGCAATGTTTTTTCACTTCTTTTCTGTTGACTTATAAGGAAAATCTTCTTTAGTGCGACAAAGCATGAATTTGTCGCATTTGAAAGAATGAAGCATGGTTGATGAATTCAATCGGATCGATTTTTTTTCAAAACTTTTTCTTACGTTCTGTATCTGGAAGTGTACTGGCGAGACTGCTTGATGTAGATGTGAGGGTCGTGGCACTGGGTGGACGTGGTGGAAAACCCTCTCCACGTATTGCTGCTGTGTGAGCCACCCAGGCGCCAGGATCAATTGGACGTACTGGTTCAGTACGTGGAATGGTGAAATAACCTTTCGGATTTGGATCCCAACACTTGGCTACTACTAACTTGATAGGCCTGAAAATACAGTTGAAATTTATTACAATCAGAACCCTAAATTTATTAATACAGAAATTATGAAGATTTTTGACTGCATTCATTTTATCCGATTCTTCATTAAATTCATCTATTTTCGATTATTTTGAATTCTAATCAAGAATAAATATTCTTTCATACAATAATTCAACCCCTGGATGGTATACGTCAATTTAAAAAATGATAATTTGCAAAAAATTGTGCGAAAAAAACCATAAATATGAGTGAGAATGGAATACCAGAAGAAATGATTTTCTTAATTGCGTTGTCATTATTTGATTTTTTTTTACTTTTCCTTCCCCGTCTAATTGAAAAATTATATCCACCTTATATAGAACTGCACGATATAATGCTCTACTATACGAAAAAAACCTCTCGGATTTAATCAATTAGGGATAAAGTAGACAAAAAAAGAGAGACCTTTTATATTGAATAGACCCATGGGACCGATTGCGTTAATAGGTGTGCCCATCCAGAAGTTGAAAATAAAAATCGAATTACAATAAATATATCTGACATACCCTGGTTTTTGTACGACCTCTCGTAAAACCCTGACTGCCTCATCATTCGACATATTTTCAAAATTAATGTCATTAACCTGAAGAATCATATCGCCAGGTTCTATCCTTCCATCGAGAGCCACTGCACCCCTAAAAAAAAGTCCAAAAAGAACGAATAACAAATTGGGTATTGTTAAAGAGAAGAATGAATTTTCATTGATTTCGTCTATTCTTTTATTCTTTTTCAATTTCTCTTGTTTGCTCACCCTTTCATAATGGAGCCAACATATATACCACCATCTCCGCCGCTATTGCTCTGTCCCACAATGCTAATCCCGAGGAAATTGACAGTATCCATGTTCAATGATACGGTTATTATGTTTAGTGACATTGTACTGTCTGTTATACTGCTGAATGAGGATGTACGAGACATTGGGGGTAATCTGTGGCGCCTTCGTCTCTGTGGTCTACGTCGGTCTGCAATGAATGTTATTTTTCAAAAAAAAAACGACAATTTTCATTCCCTAATAGCAAACATTGAAGAGCGAAGTGGTAAAACGAAAAACGTTTATTTCGATGCACTGTTTCGATTCTTTGGGGGTATCTCGGGATCTAATGGAGATACTATTTTTTTGAGAGTCTGCCAATATGTGTCATATTGCTCTCTACAAAGAAGATAAAACTATGTGCAGAAAAAATGTGAAGAACTGTTCCACAATTAAAATAATGATACTGAAATGAGCAGACCTCTGACAATTTTTTAGATTTAAAAAGTATGCGCATGTAGAAAATTTAAAAAACTACAGGTGCAATTTTCTTAAATATTTTTTTTATAATAATTTATTTGTTTAAAAAAAAATAAGAAATTGTCAGATGTGTGCTCTGTTTTTAGCATCTATAGCAAAATATCATAAATTTACATAAAATTTACTATTTCAAATGTGGTTCCTTTATATGAGTGAGAAAATTCAGAAGAGTAAAAAATCCATCTTTTAGTTTAAAAAAAATTACGATACCTTCTGTCCAAATCCCCCTGGTACATCTGCAAATCAGTAGTGGAGAAATGAAAGAGAAGAAGTCAATAAATCTTGTCTGGTTTATTGTGAAAATATTTCAGAAACGATGCGGTTTAGAGGAATTTATCAGAAGACATTCTTTGTACTCCAGAAGTCTCTACAAGAAATTGTCTCCCGATTTTTTTTCCCTTCAACCTACTCGTTCCGAAGATGTTCAGATAATAATCCACAACGAAATTCTCGATTTGTCCTTCTTCATCATGCCACTACTGAAATCTACTCATTTCGTTTTACCTCTTCGCAAATTGTATTTTGATTTTTAAAATTCATCGGGATTGCATTGCATTTGGATTTCTTTTTATGTGAATTTAATGCACCTAGGGTGGCACGTTCGATCGTACTACTCATATTTGTGTGTCTGCCGGTTGTTGATGTTATGCGACTACTTGCATCGTCGTCTGACTCCAAAAAAGTCGTTGTTTCCAAATCGGATGAGAGTATTGATGCAGTCTCGTAACCATGACCAGAACGGTGCTTCGAGTGACCATTAATACGAAGCCCTGGAGATGAAGCAAAAAAAGTTATTTATATAATCATTTATGGTCTTGATTTATTTGGATTTATCTTCATTACTACTACTTTTGGCTAAATGAGTTTTCATGGAAGTATGGAGAATAAGTGATTAGTCACTTTCATTGAGGATTTATGGAAAATAAATGAGATTTGTCGAGTGATTTATCTCTTGACGATTTTTTTTGTCAAGAGATAAATTAATCGATCAATGATTATTAAGCCAATTCTTAAGCCAATAGAATTTTTTTTTTCAGAAGCTCTCAGGAGAAAATTAATTGCACTGACAATTCTTTTTTATTTCATTGAGAATTAATTAAGTTGATCGCATCATTATTGTCATACTGTTGAAATGAATTGAAAATTTACATTGAGAAAAATTTTCAAAGAAAATACACTAATTTTATTTTTGTTAGACTACAGAAGAACAATGGATTATTTATGAGATGTTTCAACAGAAATTTCCCTGATTTTATCATAAAATTAGAGAAATTATGAAAGCTCATTAATAATTGAGGAAATCAGTAATTAAGGAGTATGAAGCGATGAACCAAAAAAATTTATGTTCATTATTTTCAAAATGAAGAGATTACTAAAGTTTATGACGAGAAAGTTTTGTCTTCAGAATTTATCAAAAGTTTGTTGATAAAGTCCTCTACATTTAATCTACATAACATAATCCACCTTTTCCCCCAAATTCCATTAGTAAATATTCTTTGAGGTAGAAAGTTAATGAATAATTGATTCTACAATAATTGATCCAATCACATAAGTACTTGAATGATTTTGGATGAAAAATGATTCAATGAAATTGGCGAACATCTAACAATTTTTCTAATTTTTTTAAGCAAATTGATTATTGGAAGAAAAACATTTTTAAAAATGCATTCATAGTTTTTTCGAATTTCTTACGTGGACATTTTTTTTCAAATTCATTTTATTAAAAAAAGAAACAAAAAATAAAAAATGGTCAGATATCTGCTATTTTCATTACCATAAAATGATTTTGTGATAATTCATATCCTTCTTTTCCTTCTGTTTAAAAAACATAATTTCATACCATTATACTTATTATATTTTTCGTATTTGTCCGAGTGATGCTTCGAACTTTTGTGCAAATGATGACCCTGTCTACTGCTTATAATACTTTCAGTTTCAGTCAATGTATCGTCGTGGGACAATGCCGGTGGTCCACGACTTGTGATACCTGGTGGCACATGGTCTACCCTGTCATGTTTAGCCTCGCTGTGTGCTACTGAATCCGTGCATTGTGACGCACCGTCTGATACATTGCTCCCCTCAGCTGATACCAGCTGAATAAATACGAAATAAAAAAAAATTAATTAAACTACCAATTTTAAGATTATTATCAATCATTGAAAATCCTCAAAAGAAAATTAATCATTTTTCTCAGAGAATTCATCAAATTCCTGGAAAAATTGACTCTTTAATGAGCATTTCGTCGTCTTAGAAACAAAGGGGCGTAAGTGCTGTGTGCAAGGATAGCACTTACGCCACTTTGTTTCTAAGGCAACGATGTAGTTTAGGGGAGGGTGGGGTACTGTGGATATTCCAATGAAACGACTTGAAATTGATTTTTTCTAGCAATTCCATTGAAAAGGTGAGGAAATTTTATTTGGAAATCGGGTGTAAGATTTTTTAATTTTATTTTTTGCAAATTCTTTTTTGGAAAACAATGAGGGGAGCGGGCGTGTTTTTCATTTTTTGACCTTCTTTTGCTTCTTTCAGGATATCTCCAGTCCTATAGATTGAAGTGACTTGGAGTCGGTCTCAAATAAAAGATGAGATCATTTGTGGTTTTAGAAAGGATTTATCAATTTTCGAGATATTTATGGACCATTTTGCGAAAATCAGTTTTTGACCTATGAGAACCCATTTTTACCACATAAATTGATGGTACACGATCTCATTTGCAATTTAAGGCTTTTTTGAATTCTCTCAATTCTGTAAAGGGTAAGAGCCCTGAGTTTTCGCTCAAAAAGTCGAATTCTCAAAAAATTCGAAAAAATGAATTTCCACGTGTTTTTCAATGAAAATTTCTTCGGCTTCCCAATAGAATCATCAGAATACCCTATCCCAAAAATTGCCACTGATTTCGACTGATTTTCGTAATGTAAAATATAAAACTTAAAATGTGTCCCTTTGACCCCTCATGCCCTTTTCATCCCACCCTCCCCTAATTAATTTTCGAAACCGCATTAAAAAATTAAAAAAATTACAGTTGGAAAATGCTATTATACAATTAATTCTGCCCCAATAATGTTTAAAGCAGTCTAAAAAATAGAAATTGGCAAAAATTTGTATTTTTTCATTATCTCCGAAGACATAGCCTCCGAAAAAATAATATTCTTCGCATTTTCCAGGAAAAAATTTCTATTGTTTTGAACGAATATCATGAAATTTGAGAAAATTCATCATGTCTGAAATATTAATTTCTTCCACCTACAGTAAAAAGTCTCCTCCAAATCCCTCAATAATTGGAATTGCTCGAGAAAACCATTGAAAAAGGAAAAAGAAAAACAGATGAGCTGCAGCAGTTAATTGCTCATCAATTGAAAAACCCCTGGAGTCATTAATATCGATCAAATTGTGATCAATGTTTCGCCGCAATTAAAACCTCTTCACTCACATCGAAAAATCCTTCAAAAACATAGAAAAAAGAAAAACATCTCATTTTTGTTTTCATCTTTTTTTCCTTTCAAACGTGAATTGAATATTGATTGAAGCAAAAAAAATGATCTGCGTTGAGTGATCGAGGGTTTTTTCTAGCCCCATTCATCAGATTGGTGAATTCGTCTGATGGGGAGAACCTATGACTGGTTGAGTTATGGCCAAGGGGGAGGAAAGGTGAAGAATTGTAGTGGGGATAGAGACACACGTATATAACACCCACTCCTCCCTCGCGTTTAAATACACATACACATATATAATACACAAATTCATACATCTCCGAAAGTCCACGATTTATATATTTATATATATATATATATATGTGTTTATAGCGCGTGTGAGTGAAGAAAAAACGAACAAAGTGTGTATCCTTTTACAATTTTCTTTTTTGCCATGCACTACTGAAAAACCGGAAGTTTCTGGTGATTTTTTTTTTCTTTTCCTTTCTACTGTTAAGCCGATTATAATTTTCCTTAAAAAGACAAAAACTCCACTTTAATATCACCCTTTGATTATGTTTTTTCTTCACCTCCCCCCCCCCTCTCCTCTTTTTTTTATTGCATCTGGGTTGTTAGTAAAATTTCAAGAAAAAAGGCGAGTAATTACAGTAATTAAAAGGAGAAGGAAATAATATAAAGAGAGCTTTGAGTCTTTTGATATTAAATTTGTATGAAGGGTAAGGGTAAGAGTATTGTCTTGATCTTCATTTTTCAGAGGACTTCCAATGACTTTTTATAATAATAGTTTTAAATGTAAATACACATACCCATGAGACAACACGTCCATTGAAGCACGGTAGATGTGCATCGTCGTCGATTATTTCTTCCTTAACGACTCTGCATGTTTTTCGTATTTCATTCCAATCAAAAAAAAATAAATTCAATTAACTCAATTAATCAATAATTCAAGAAAATCACAGGTTTATTGAATGAATTGTTGCACTGATAAGAATGATTGATTTTTTGTTCTACAATAAACAGAAGTGACAGAAAGAGGTGAATGACCCCTGTGTACTCTTTTTCTTTTCTTTGCACTCAATAACAAATTTAATTAAAAAAAAAAAATTATTAAATTGAAACAGTTCGAGTTTTATCAACCGAGATACTCGAGATTGTCAAGAGGATGGTGATGGCGAGAAAAAAAAAGATTAATTTTTTTTTTTGCAACAAAAAAAACATTGAGTCGACACAGAACACCAGAAGGAATTGTCATTTGTTCCATGTCAACTTTTGCATGCAGAGATTTTTTATTGGTGAATAAAATAGAGAATGTTGAAAAAAAAAATGAGCGAATGATTTTAACACGTAATTAATTGGGATTAATGGATATTATGAACTTACCCAAAATCATCGTCCATTGACTTGAAGAAGAACTTGTAATTTGGACGATTCAATACATTCTTAAAGTCAGCTAGTGTCACACGCTCCGGTGATATTGTAAGCTTAACTAAATAAGGCGTTTCCTCATCGTCAATGTGATATATTATTTTAGTCTCTTCCATGTTTTCTTTTCTCTTTTTTTTTTTAATTTAAATGAACAATTTCACAAAATTATTAATTCACAATTGAACAATTTTATTTACACAATTAATTGATGATTTATTAATAACACAACGAATAATGTATGAAAATAAATAAACTACCCACACTTTTTTCTCTTTACGTTCACGGTCAACTATCCACTCTGACAAGACAGTCATAGCCAAGCCAATATGGCCGCTGCCGAAGACAAACTGGGTGGTTTTCAACTGGCGCTAGAATGTGTTTTTTTACTCTATTTTTACAGAATGTTTTTTTTTTTAAGGGATGAATTATATTCTCATAAAAACGGGATTTTATCTCGTGGGAGGATTTGAAAATAGGGCGGTAAAGAATAATTCGTCATTTATCATATCAAATGGATTTTATTTGTTTCATATAATTTTTTTGCCTTTTGTTTTTTACTCCTCCTCTGGTTTCTCAGGAATAAGGTTTAGATGTAAGTTAATTCACAAATAATTTCTCGCCTCTCATTAGTCGTATTCATAACAATAGAGTTAAACAATCCACTTTTCAAATGTTATTCCAAAATTTTTTTTTTTCCTTCAATTTTAGTAGCTTCAGGATATTTCGAATTCTTCGTTTAATTTTGCCAAATTCCTGAAACATAGATATAAAGGAATTAATGTACAAATTAATATTTTCACTGAAATTCTGGGGGGATAGGGATTTTTTCAAAGTTTTGATGGGAAGTGAAGAAAATGTGCACCAAAAAACTGTAATATAATGAGATTCATTTCAATATTTTCTAGGATGATGGAAAATGGAAACATTAACAAAATTTTGCGTATTTTTTCAAAATCGATTGTAGGCGGAAATGGGGTAAAATTTACATTCTAATGAAACTGCTTGAGATTCATTTTTTTCAACGATTCCATTTAAAAGCTGAGGAAATTTCCGGTGGAAAACATGTGTCAAAGTTTAAAAATCGTCACTTTTTTCGAGAATATTTCTGGTTCTATTTGTCGTAGCGACCTGAGACTGACCTCAAATAAAAGGTGAGATCATTTCCCATCGATTTATGTGGTTCTAATTTTTCTAAATCGATTTCTGAGTGACTTAGAGCTCATTTGATGAAAATCAGTTCTTTTATTTCATCATCTCCAAAATCAATAATTCTATTTTAGAACCACATAAATTGATGGCAAGTATTCTCACTTTTCATTCAAGATTTGTCCCAAGTCGCGACGATCAATAGAACCAGAGATATCCCCAAAAAGTGAATTTTTCTAATTTCGCAAGGAGTTAGTGGGCTGATTTCCATCTGAAAACTTCAAATTTCCAATAAAATAATCAGAAATCAATTTTGAAATGTTTTTCAAAAGCAATTCTACCAGCTTCTCAAGTGATTATCATGATATACGTCCTTTCGACCCCATCTGTCCCTATCGTATAATTTTTTACAAGAAACTTTACACCCAATAATAAAATATTTTCTCATTGCTCACCACTTTTCAACGGCATCAGTAAGATGATATTTATGCATCAACGATATAACGAGCCTCAGCGTTGACCAAATTGTGTCAGACATAGCATGTGGAGTTGTGCTTTTTCCCTGAATGCCTTTACCGGCAGCCTGCTGATTTAGCGCCGTCAAAAGATGTTCAGCAGCCTCTTTATAAGCGCCTAAATTGATGCAGGAAATTCCCAAGTTGTATCTTGCCCTAATGAAGCCTGGTGACAATTCAAGAGCCCTTGAATAAGCATCAACAGCTTCTTCAGATCTTTGTCCATTAGCAAGTGTTGCACCTAGTCTATTCCATAGTCTCGAATCATCAGGACGTACCTGCAGTGCTGCTCGAAAACAATCAGCAGCTTTGTCATAGTCGCTTGATAGATTAAACAATACGCCAAGTCCACTCTGTACATCAGCATCAATTCCATCAGTTGGATTCATTCTAGCTGCTTGAATGAATAAATCCTTGACTTCATTGTGTACATCATCAAATAATATCGTTGATACTGACGATCTTGATATATTTTCTGTGTTACTATGTGCTATTAAAAGATGATTGTATTTTTCATTTTTCAATAGCCATTCTTTCAACGTCAAACATGCCTGATTCTGATAGGATTCATTGGTATAGGATACCGCAAGTGTCATCAATGCTGATGCATTTGAGGTATCCAATGTCAGACACTTTTTCAATGCTGCTATTGCTAATGGATCTTGTTCATTTTCAGCCTGTGTTTTACCCAATAAGAACCATGCTTCTGGATTATCTGCATTCTGTTGTACTGCTGCTTCAAAACACAAAACAGCACTTGGTAAATCACCAGCTTCTAATCTAGATTTTCCCTGTTCCAATGCATCGTCAATATCTTTCATTGGATTATCTGTCTTGAATTTGTAATCTTTGAATGGATCGTAATAACTCTCGTACTCGGATAACCATGGATGTGGATCTGTTATTCGTTGCTTCGAGGCTTTGTCCCATTCACCCTCGAATTTTGACCAGAATGATGACTCGTATGTGTCTGAATCTAGTTTGGAAATTTTAATTACATGTTAGGGATATCAACTTTTTTGGGTGGAGAGAAATTCATGAATAATTGGTAAAAAAAAAAAGGTAAATGGGGAAATTATATGCACATTAATTTGTATGAGTGCGAAATGGTCTCTTGATGAATTTATTCTGAATAACTTTGTGAAATCCGTGGAATTTTCACTTAATTACTAAGTTATTGATGAAAAAAAAAATCTATGAAAATCTATGAGTAATGAATTTTAATTCATAGTCAATTCATTTTATTATCATTTTTACAGAAAGATAATTAATCAAAAGACAAAAATAATTAGAATTCTAAAGTTTATCTAAATGATTAATTTCAAATTCCTATTGAATGTAGAATATAAAATATTCAATTCAATTTGAGAAAGAAAAAAAAAAGTTATAGAATTTGAAATGAACTACGAAAAATTACAGTTTCACTAACTTTAACATAATAAAATATATTAATTGCTCATTAAGTTACTCAGATTCTTTTAAATCTTAAACTTATATGGAACCACGAAAAATTTGAGGAAATTCAACAGATTTTTTTTTTCACCAGAGTTTTGTTTCTTTTTTTTTGTCAAATCTTCTACTGACCTATATTGCCAGCACTTTCAAGAAATTCATTCGCCCAACTTCCGGCCACTGCTAATTCCTCCTCAACTTTATTCAAAATTCCATCATTATCCACATTCAAATTTTTCTCAGCTTCTTCTTTTTGTTTTGAGAATTCTTGAGCCCATTTTGAAGTAATAGATGATGAAGCACCGTGTTCTTGAATTTCATTGGATATATCACCCTCTTGATGCATAAACTTCATGAATTTTGAGTATGCTATGTTTGGATTGTCAGTTTCTGTTTCATCTAGGGATTTCAAGCCTTCTTCATCTTGTTTTTTTGCAGACTCAAGTGTGTGCTCCAAGTAATCTTCTGCCCAACGAACACCAAGTCCAAATTCATTGGTCTCTGGAGGTGGAACAACTGGAGCGTTCTCAGACCATATTTGATCTGCATTGTGCTCCTGAAATAATAAAAAAAAACTGAGGAATTTTGCAAAAAAATTGAACCAAAGGTGGAACAAGATGAATAAATTGTATTCAAAATCTGAGAGAAAAACAAAAGAGGAAAATTGAAGAAGACAAATTGTTGAATTATTTCAACAATTCAGAGAATAAATTTTATCTAATATATAATTTAGAGATAAAATCTAGAAGAATTACAAAAAACAATCGAATATTCACTAAAGATTTTCCCCAAAATTCTAAAGTGAACTATTGGAAGTAAAATGGCAGATCGAACTTCATCATTTATACTAATGGCATGAGTCATCATTCAAGTTCGTATGGAATGTCGTTTTCCGCTGTGCATAAAGAAAATTTAGCAGTCACGTGATGAAACAAAATAACCCGAAAATTAACTAGACATTAATTTTTTTCAATATCTTGAGAATGCATCAGGTTCAAGAGGATATGTCTACAATTGTTTTTCATAAAAAAATGATTTATTAAATTCACTAGATCCATAGACATTCCCTCAAACACTCCAGTTATTGTTTCAAACTCATCTCGTTTCATTATTGAAGTCTACTAGAAAAAATCGAAAGTATCGTTGAAAACTTTTGGTTTATATTAAGGAAAAGAAATCAATATCTAGAAAAGAAGAAAAGGTCAAGTTCGTGATAGAAATGGAGAAAAATGAATTCTGCATAGAGCTAGATTATCAGAAAAACCTCAGAAATTCAGAAGATGGAAAAAATTCTCGTAAAAACCTTATTTAGACAAATTGATTTCATTTTTTCACCGCCTTTTTTTCAAAATGTCTCGGAATCTAAGCGAGATGAGACGATCTTGCTTCAATCCTATCTCTTGTAGAGAGTTTCAACAACTACAACGGAGCCTTAAGGCAAAATCGCTCCATCTCGTTTAGTTTCCAAGATACTCTCGAAAAATAGACAAAGTACAAACCCAAATTTTTTCCCACTTTCATCCTCAAACTATTCATATCATAGAATCAAATGAAAATAAAAATCCTCTTACAAAAAATTCATTTCTATGGTGCAAAAATTGACGTGTCCAATCAGAATCCTGTTCACCAGCATGCATTGATGCTGTTGGTAAAGTATTCTGTATACCATGATCAATTTCCTGTATTTCATGTAAAATATTATTCATACGAAAACTAGTTGGTTGTGTATTTCCTCGTGTTTCAAGAAATTCATCAACTAATTTTTCCGAATTATCATTATCAAATGGTACGCCCCTTTGTTGTCCAATTCCCTCTTCCCTGAAGCCCCTGTCCTGTACCAAGTGTGATGCAAAACTAGCAAGTGGTCCTGATCTGCCACAATCGCCCTCGACCAACTCCCTAAGTGCCATTTTATCTGAAAACATCAGAAAAAAAAATCATTGAATAAAAATTAGAAGAAAAAAATATTAATGAGAAAGAAAAATAAATCATCTGACATTTCATTATCGACAATAAAATTCCACTAGCCTGCCAAGTGTCACAATTTACTTACGTGATTCTTTAACAACAAAAAAGAAGAAAAAAAAATAACACTCACACACAAACACAATTTTCCACTGAAAAAACACACTTCTAAACACGTACAATCATTGGTGATTGGGTTTTTTTTCTTTAACAAATATTTATAAACCTTTATTGAACTTTTTTAATTTCCACCTTAAACACGATTATAAAACGTGTAAGGTAATTGAAATATCCAATGACATTGTGTGTTTCAAAAAAAAATGGGACAACAAAAAAGATGTCATACTCGAGAGAGTAGTACAGTCACATGGACTCTAGACTCCATTCTCAAGTCTTTCTCTTTTTTTTCTCTCTCTCTCTCTCTTTTCTCGTATATTTCTTAATTTTTTTTTAACATCATTGAGCGCCCACCAATGAAATTCATCCTATACTACTTGCTCCATTTAATTGGTCGTTGACTCGTGTAAATACGTTCTCATTGGTGCATCGAGATTTCCCGGAGGTAATTTAAAAATATTTGAAAGTCTGCAGGGAATTTTTCACACGTGCAAATTAATGAAGAAGCTTACGTCATATTTAAACGTGAAAAAAGGGCAAATGAGGGGGGCATTTTTTTTTATTAAGTACTAGATAATATCCGGGGGGAAGCCACACCTACGCTAAACATCGTAGGGATTCGCACACCTGCCGCCAGGTGTCTGCAACTTGAAAATGTGACGCCTACTTTTTTTTTTTTTCTACTCTGTGTACAACAGTGTGTTGCTAACAAGATAGAACAGTTTTTTTTATATTTTTTTTTCTTTTTCACAAATATTTTGTATTCTTCGTGAAAAATTAAACTGCTAATAGTCTCAATCAACTTGCCATTCTCATGATTAATTATTAATTTAATTGCTCAATACCAATTTCTTGCCAGCAATAATGTGCTCAAATGTGCCGTCTGACGTTTCACAAAATCAACGTATACACTACTGTGTGTTGTGATTCACTATTTTTCAACAGTTAAAAATATAAAGATGAGAAATGTTTATTATTTTTATTGAGCTAAATATTTTTATTCGAGTGGATTATTCTATAGTTTTTCATTTATTGTGGTGAAAAAAAAAATGCTCAGATTTTTGTCTAAACGAAGAGTCAGGAGTGCTGGACAAACAGCATCACCGCAAATTAAAAATCAGAGATTATTGAGTAATAAAAATATTATACAGTGCCAAGTCATATTGTTGGATGGTACAGATTTACCAATTGAACTATCGGTAAATTTTTATTTATATCAATAATTACAATGAGATTGATTTGGCAGAATCTCAGAATATGAAAAAAATGAAAAAAAAAGTTGTTATCATTTTTATGAATTCTCATTTTTTGAAAAATACAAAGTTTTTAGAAAAATTATTCCATTCTATTACCTGTTTTCATTGAATATCTCAGAATTTAAGCGATATAAGGCGATTTTTCTGGAATCCTTCTTATAGAGAATTTCAAAGGCCACAAATGAAGACTCGGGTGAAATCGTTCTATTTCGCTTAGTTTTCGAGATATTTTCAAAAAAACCGATGAAATGACATCGATTTGTTTGGAAACTTCATAGTCGTATTTTTTTAAACTAAAAAAATCAACAAAAACTTCTTTACCCCAATTATTTTTTAAAAATATTCCATTGAAATAATCAATTATTAATAAATACATTAACAATTACAGAAAAAAGCACTGGCCAGTGATTTGTACGAGCAAGTCTTCTACTCCCTCGACCTAATCGAGAAAGATTACTTCGGTCTCCAATACACAGACAGTAACAATGTCCAACACTGGCTAGATCCAACAAAGCCAATAAAGAAACAAATTAAAATAGGTCCACCTTATACTCTACGCCTGAAAGTAAAATTTTACTCATCCGAGCCAAACACACTGCGTGAAGAATTAACACGTTATCAATTCTTCCTTCAATTGAAACAAGACATTCTAGATGGACGTCTCCACTGTCCCCACAATGTTGCAATTCAATTATCAGCACTTGCACTACAATCAGAGCTTGGTGATTACGATCCAACGATTCACACAGCAGCAACAGTATCAGAATTTCGTTTTGTACCAGGACAAACTGAGGAAATGGAGCTTGAAATACTCGACGAATACAAAAATTGTAAAGGCTTATCACCAGCCCAAGCTGAATCATCTTATTTAAGTAAAGCTAAATGGTTAGACATGTATGGTGTTGACATGCACACAGTATTGGGTAAAGATGCTTGTGAATATTCATTGGGTCTTACACCAACTGGTATTTTAGTATTCGAGGGTAATCAAAAAATTGGATTATTTTTTTGGCCAAAAATTGGACGTTTAGATTTTAAAAAGAAGAAATTAACACTTGTCGTTGTTGAGGAAGACGACGAGGGACGTGGTGAACAAGAACACACATTTGTATTTCGTCTTACCAATGAAAAAGCATGCAAACATTTGTGGAAATGTGCTGTTGAACATCATGCATTTTTTCGATTACGTGCACCAGTAAAAGGTGCAAGTGGTCGTCAAAATTTTTTCCGTATGGGCTCAAGATTTCGTTACAGTGGTAAAACTGAATTTCAAACTACACAATTAAATCGTGCTAGAAGAACTGTACAATTTGAGAGGAGACCAAGTCAAAGATATGCAAGAAGACAGAGTCATGTTTTGAGAGAGAGACAGAGACATCATGAGCCACAGGCAGCTAGTGTTGAGTGTGAAACATTACAGAGGCAACCAAGTAAAACAGAATCTGAATCATCAGCAAGTGTTAATGCTAATAGTGTACCTGGTGCTGTTGGTACATCATCATCATCGCCATTAGTTGACTCAATATTAAAATCATTAGCTAAAGATCCACAGCCACTTGAATCAAAGAATCAAACAACTGTAACAACAACAGAGAAAGAATCAGAAATTATGAAAACTAGTTTGATCGTTGAAAGTACATCAAATACAATGCCACAAACATTACCAAATAATCAAGTTGGTGGAACATTGTTATTATCTGCACGTTCACCAATACCACCAGAATCACTCAAGTGTAATATACTTAAGGCTAAAACACTTGAGAGTGAAAAAAATTCAAATCTTGTTTCAATTATGCCAAATGATAGTGGCAGTGTTTGTGGTAAAAATCAACATTCTGAGGCTGCTACTATTGTTTCTGTGGTAAGATTATTATTATTTTATTATTTATATTGATTCATGCAGCGTTTTGTGATTGTTTGGAGGAGTTAATGAAAAGACAGAGAGAATTATTTTATCAATTTAATCATCCAATGTGTTTTTTTAAAGATATCGTCACCTTAGAAACAAAGTGGCATGAGTGCTGTGTATAAGCATAGTTACACCACTTCGTTTCTGAGGCGACGATATATTTTAAAAAACATGAAGTCCTCAAAATTGATTCTATTTTGTTATCAGTTCTTTAGAAATATCTCGGAATCTAAGCGAGATGGAGCTATGTTGATGATGACTTTTTTTGTAGCTCTTGAAATTCTGTTCAACAGGTTGATTTTGCCCCAGTCTCTCCTATATTTGCATTTGATGGGTCCATTTACCGAATTAATCTCTCCATCTTTTCATTTAATTCATTCCGCTTGATTGACGTGTCTGCTAGTTTATGTTTCACCATGTTTTTGTTTACTGCAATTATTCGATGAGCTAGCTTTGAAAAATTGCAAAAAAAAAAAATATCATGCTTTTTCGCTTTTTGCTGAAAGGGAGGTGATAAACTCACCCTAAACGTCAGTGGAACATCACCAATTAGCAGTAGTCCACCATCAGACGATGCTGTCACTGTAACTCACTTTTCACTGGACAGTTGGGGTCAAATAGCTCAAAAAACAACACCATTCAGTGCCAAAATTGTTAATCAGTCGCAAAATCCATTCAATCCATTTAATACTGATAATTGTAATGATTTAGTAACAACGAATGATGATATCAATGAATCGAAAAAAGAGGAAACGACTGAGAATAAAAATACAAATCCATTTATTGATTCAAATCCATTCCTCGGTTTATTGAATCCATTCAATGAGATGCAACCAATTCTGGAGAGAATTCCAGAAAAAGAGGAGGAAAAAGTCGATATTTTAACGACTAAACCTGATGAAGTGCCTTCACCTAATTCATCGACAGTTACAACGTTTACACGTTCGGTAAATATTTTGTTTCGTTTTTTTGCTTGCATGCAACTTTTGTTTTGTTTTTTTTTTTTTTGAAACACTTTTTGAAGTCCTGTATCATTATTTGTTTTTTTGTCAGTTTTTGTTGAGAAAAGATAAGGCAATTGTACTTGCACTTTCTAGGCTTATTTCTATGAAAAGCAAATGAGCGTGAGTACCATTGTTTCGTTTTCTCACTTCATTAATAAGTTGTTCTGAAATATTTCATAATTTATGGGAAATTGAGTAATTTTTATATCGATTTTTTTAAGATAATTTATGATATTGAAGTATGAAAACAAAATTAGCATACATCTCACAATTTTTTAATTTTTTTGTTGAACAAATAAATTACTATATAAAAAATTAAATAAATCAGCAGTTATAGTTTTTTGAATTTTCTACATGTGCATATTTTTTATTTTTTCAAGAATAATTTGTTTGGTAGAGAAAAAAAATGGAAATTGTCAGATGTCTGCTATTTTCAGTATCATTATTGAAATAGTACATGTTCGACTATTTTTAGGATTTTCTTAAACAGATAAATAGTGATTAAAAAATGTGAAAAAAATTTGCAATCAATTTTTGGCATTTTCTACATATTCACATTTTTCATTTTTTCTCATAATTTATTTTTTGAACAAAAAAAATTGTTAAATTTCGGCTATTTTCAATATCATGATAGATCTTTATCAACAAAAAAAACATGAAAATTTATCACTCATAGACTCGGAAATTTACTCGAAATCAAATTTTTATTCATTCTCAGATTATTTTAAATATAGAAATAATGGATTTTAATGGTAAATTCATTTTGTTTTTTTTTCTAGGAACCCTGTACCACTGCCTCAGACATTAGTCCATGGCTTGTGGCTGATCCGTCCCAGGCCAAGTCCAAGACTGTAACGATGAAAACGGTTATTACTACGCAGCTTTAGATTATAATGATTTTTGATTTGCAATACCAGAGGAATTAGAGATTAAAATTCTGGTATTATATATATATATATTAGAGTATATAGATCAATGGTAAACAGTCAGAGTGACCAGAATTTTTTCTTTCTTCTTTTCACATTCAAATGAATATATATATATATATATATATATATATATTTTTTTTTTTTTCTGCATTTATATTCAGCTGGGACCAACGGCTTGATTGTACTTAATCGTATTCTCGCATTCCTATAAATTATATCCTTTATACTTCGGAGTTTTTTCTTTGGATAAGAAAGTGTATCATTCCAATGACTTTTTTTTGCTTCAGATATTTTCAATGAACAAAAAATGTCTTTTTGATGGTAATTTTTTTAATGCTGTGAGAGTGGATTTACTCGCTTAATTCTTCTTCATTGAAATTTATATATTATTATATAATAGAAGAAAATTTATACATCTATATAGAAAGATTTATGATGAAAATAAAAGTGCAAGAGTTTTAGTGAAATTAGTAATTATTGCATAAATTTTTTAAAATGCAGGATTATTTTCCCTTCTTTCTCTCTCTCTCTCTCTCTCTCTTTCTATAAAAACCTCTTTTTTTACATCACGATTGGTCAAAATTTATTTTATTATAAGGACGAATTTATACATCAATATAGAAAGATTAATGCAGAAAATAAATGTGCAGAAATTTAAATTACACTTTTTCATCGCTTTTCAGTAAATTTTTTTTTTTTTTTTTGCTTCACATATAACTTCCAGATCTTCCAGAGTTTCTCGTTAATTTCGTCATGCAAGGCATTAACTTTGGTCTTAAGAGTTACGTAATTACTTTTGTTTCTTTCTTCATCTTCTTATATCTTTGCTTAATTTTTTTTTTATCAAACGAAGTGTGTGAAGATTAACGAGTTAATACAAATTATCACGCAAACGTTACTTACAGACTCTTATCTCAGGACAAAGCGTTTTTTTTCAACTCGTAATGTGCCCCTCAATTTTTGCATCTACAAATTTTCTTCTATCTCTCTTTTTTTTCAGTATAATTCGAAATAAAGAATTTAGTTGTCATGGTCAATTGATTCATAATTCGTTGACAGTTATTAAGTTTTGCCTTTTTTTTCTTCTCTTTCCACAAATTGTATGGCTGTTTAATTACGAAAATGACAAGGTATTATTACATTAACCCATTTGCGGAGAATAATACAAAAAGTACCATGGAATGTATATTCACTCTGGTGCAGCACTAGTGGTACATAATAATAATAATATTATAATAGTAATAAATGTGTGGACAAGAGACTAAAACGTAGAAAAAATTATTGGAAAACGTTTTTTTTTCTCGTTTAAAACGTAGAAATTAGCGTAATTGACAAATTTTCTTATTTTTGCTTCAGTAGTAAAAGAGCGAAACGAGTTAAATCAACTTTATTTTAATGTTTAATTCAAGCAAAATCAAGGAATTTATTTGAATAAAATTAACTTCGCTTTTTTTATCTTTTCGCTACTGATTTCGCTTGTTAAGCAATGGAATCCCTTTTTTCAAATCGAAGAACTACAAAACTTACAAGCTGTGACAATATTTTCCTATTCTTTTTTTTTTTTTTTCATTGAAAAAAGGAAAAATATTTTAATGTAAATGTTAATTCAAACTACTGCATTAGGCACTGAAACATTATTCAATTTTCAACCGCAATAACAGCACTATAAATTATTTTATTTACACTCATCTATCATTTAATTTATTATTGATCAAAATTTAAGGATTTCTTCACTCAGCTTTCTCTCTTATCATCCTTAAGTAAAGAATGAAAAAACAAAAAAAAATGATTTATTATGTTTGAAAGAAAACTTTACGTAATGAATCTTATCGCTCTCGGTTGTTTTTTTTTCTACAATTTACATGGAATTTCATGGTTCAATTCGTTCAATCAAAGATATCATGCGCATCCAAATTCTCTGCGTTTTTTGAATATTTTTTACAAATTCATGAATAAAGAAAAAAAATAAACACAGTACTCAACAAGCCTTAATACTCGTTTAGGTTACTTACACCAAATATTTTACGTTTAAAAAATCTAAACAAAAAGGAAAAAAAAAATTATCATAAATTGGGCGCTATTGTTATCGCATGTCCATTTCACTGCTGATATTTCAATCATTCTTTTTCTTAAAGATTCTTCTCATTCTCTTTTCTTTTCACTCTCATGTTAATTGCTTATTATGGGAATATTTGGTTCAATTGGGCGAGTAGAAAGTAAATCCCTCACTCGACTCATAAAAAATTGAAAAAAAAAATCACTGATAATGGCTAATCTCGAATGATTTTTAAATAGTTTGCACTTGGCAAATTTAATTAAAAAAACGTGAATTTATTCACATTTTTTTTCCTTTCTTTTTTTTTTCTTTCTTTCCAAAACCTCATTTTATCGCTGCAATGCGGACTTCTTTTTCAGCTGTAAAATTTAATAACAGCACTAAATTTGTTCTTGAAACATTATTGACATAATTAATGTATCTATAAAATAATCAAACTACATTTGTTAGTGCTGCTTATCAGAATTTTGTTTAGCATGATTGGAATTATTTGAAGGTACATCGTTTGACCACTCGTCTGATATTTCCTCGCTGCTGTTACTCCGAATGTCTCCCTCCATCTTTTTTATGATGCATTGAAAGAAGAGTATTATATTAATTTAAAATTATAATTATCACATGTGATTGAGTAATTTTAATTCTTCCAAAATTAAATACACACCTGTCCAGCGTAAAGAGCATTGAATGCAATTTTGAGAATTAATCTTGTCCAAATTGTGTGAAGAACGAAGAGAAGAATCAGGAGAGAATTGAAGATATAGTATGCTGGGAACATTGGCACAATTTTCGGAGCTGATATGGAAGTACTGAAATTCAATTAATAATGAGGTACATTAGTCATGAGATGGCACATCTTTTTGATGACGATATTTAGTTCAGCGACAATTGATCCACGATATTTTCTCTTTTTTTTTAATCTGCAGATTTCTGATCCTCAAAATCAGAATTAATAACCGTGCATGCATGGGGAAGAATGGGGCAAAATGGACCTCCGCGGTAACACGTTCCAGGAATTTTTTTCAAAGTGAAGAATTCGACGGAAAAATCTGAAAAAATACTCCAATATGTGAATATTGTTGGTCAATTTTTTCAAATAATTTCCGAGAGTCCTACACTCTAAAAAAAAAACCCACATCATTTTGACCCACAGGTCCAACTTGCCCCCTGTCCCCCTACATAAGAAAAAACATTTTTAATGTATTACTAACGTATTTCTACGTTGAGCACCTCTAATCACAAATAACGGATCAAAAGACATGGAATTGATATGGACGTACTTAAATGGAATTAATGGCGGGATACTAAAAAGGTACATAATTATCCCTTTTTCAAAATTAATTCATCTTGAAACCGGTTTTTCTAGATTTTGAAAACGGATTGTAGTAAAGGAATTTTCTTAAAGACTTTCATTGAAGGAAAAACTCAAGGGCAACAGATAAGGTTTCTACTAAAAAAATTCCTACCTAGCTTTCTCTTCAAGATATTTAAAAAAGAATCATCTTATGTAAAATTGATTGAACTAATCGAGTTATAAAGTTTTTTTTTACCTGTAAATAATCCACAGTGGATAGACTCCCATACGTGTTGCTAGCCACAATAGCGTAAAAACAGCGAAGATAAAGTCACAAAGTTTTTGGTAATTAGCGTATTTAGCCATTTTAGCAGCCTGTAATAACAAAAATAAAAATTTCTCTGTTAAATTTTAGAAAGTTTTTGAGAGTATGAAAAAATAAACAAACAAATTACCTCAAGGAAAATATCAGCACAATCATGTACAATGAGCACGAGTGATCCAATTCTTGTTAAATTACCAACCCATGAAAAACACATGAGAATAATAGTTGCTTTGTGATGTATAAACATTTGCCAAAAATCTTTTCTCTTGACATCAAAAAATTGTGACAGACTTAATGACCAGTAAAATGATATTGAGATCATATAGTACCACCAAATGTCACTGCTAACTGCATGATAAGGATAGCCATAGTAGCATTGTTTTATTTCCCAGAACCATGGCTTGTCCCAAAGGGTAATCAGCCCATAGACAAACATCAATGAGTAGTACATACATTTCCAACTGTGAGAGGACATAAAATTTGTTGAAAAATCAATTATAAATTAATGAGAGACTAATTTAGGGGCATCACCTGTTTTCGCAAAACTTAGTTAGGGTCGATGGCTTGTCCTGAGCTTTACGCAGTCTCAGCCACCTTTCCACCTGTCTCTCAGACCAATCAAGCTGTTTAGCAAGTGCTGTCACCTGCTTATACTTTATTATCTTTGTGTATGCTTTCTCAAGTAATTGATTTGGTGGTGGTGATTTCTTCGTCCTCGTTGCTCTAATGCCCAATGATATGCCGAATGGAGCAAAAAAATATCTGAGAAAAATAAGATTTTTTTAAAGACAAATTATAGAGAATTTTTTCTTTCATAATTATTTCTGTTGTGAAGAGCGAATTGACATTAAAAGAACAATGTTGAATGCAATACCGCGATGGCTCTGGTTTCTGACAGCATAAATCGAAGGCAACAACTATTTGCTTATTGAATTCAATTTAATTATAATAATGCATATTTGTTGCGCTAAACGAGCTCAGCAATTGAATATTGAACAATATATTGCACATTTAAATATAACTGAGAACTTTGCAAAAATTATCAGTTACTGGGGCACTGTCAGAAACCGGGGCCACCAAAGTAACGAAAAAAATCAATAAATTATTCAATCTTATCAACATTCAGACAATTCAAAAAAGTTTCAACAAAAAGTCTTTAAAACCTCTTTTAAAAATCATATACCCAAGTTTTTGTTTAGTGTACAATGTCCAAAATTACTTCATATAAAAACATGAAAATTACAAAATGTTAATTGAAGCTATAAAATAACAATGTCAAATGTAAATTTACATAATAACTTTTACATAACATTCGTCCTTACAATAGCAGCATGATTTTTTTTTTCATTATCAAATAAAACATTAAATTAATTCTGGACTTTGAATGTGTTAGACCGGCTCATTAGTTAACCTGCAAGAGATGCTTTCTAAAAAAGGTCGAGCAACTGTAATATCCCAAATCCGGAAACTCCAAAAAAAATTCAAATGAGGAAAAAGTTGATTTTTCTCCCGTTGACACAATTTGAAAATAAAAGAAAATTGAAGTTTAAATTACCTCTCGAAAAAGTATCTGCTGACTAGAAGACAAATAGCCATGGGTATTGGATATATGAGATGCCGATAATCTGCATATTTGTTATCCGAATTTGGCGCAATATCGTCCCACGTTATATTCGGCGGTAACCAAATGTCAGGCGACCAAAATGCTGACGATATGTTACCAAGGATCCCCATTTTACTGTTTGATCCTCGATTGTCACCTCTATTAAATAAAAATCGTACAATTTTATTGATTATTAATAGTGTAAAAATTATTGGAGTCGTTAAAGAGTGAAAGACAATTCATTTGGCCTTCCTACTTACAGTTGATAATCGTTAGAAATAGGTACTCCACCCTGCACCGAAACGTTTTCAGTCACGAATGTGTGTGATGCATCGGGGATTGGTCACGAAAAACCAGGGGCGGCATCACCCCACCATTATTCCACGAAGAGTTTACATTATTACCGTTTACTTCATTCAATCCAATGGAAATATCCAATTAAATTCAGACTATTCATTTTCAACCAATGAGTAAAGCGCGTTTTTTTTCCTGATAAATCAACCAATGAAATTCAATTCTGTCAAAGTGATGTGCACGTGAGGATTTTGCTAAAAAAAAAAATTATTCAATACCGCAATACTGAATATTTTTTGAATAGAAAAAAAGAGACATTCTTCTTTCTAAGAGTCGAAGGTCTTAAACATGGGAAAAAAAGGAAAGAATAAACAGAAGGTTAGTGGTAATGTTAAAACAGCATTGAAAACCGAGAAGAAACTCAATGCTAAACAAAAAAAAGAACTTGCCGCACTTGGAGAGGTTAGTATCATCAATTTCATATATATTTTTTTCTCTACTGTTTTTTTTTCATTGAAATAAACAAATTGAATTCTTCGAAAATTCTTTAGTTCCATTGGAAAATTTGAATTTTGTGGATTGTTCAATTTGAGACAATTTTCTCTAGCACTTATTCCTTTTTTTTCTCTCATTTCATTCTGTCCCGGGTCTTTCGATAATTTTTTTTTTAATATCTCGAAATATGAGAAAAATAGAAGAATATTTATGAAAAATTCTTTTATAATTTTCATTTTCTACAACAAAAAAATGGTAATTCTGATGGAATGGCTCAAGGTGAATTTTTTTAGACGGTTCCATTGCAAAACTGAGGAAATTTCCGGTCGAAAACACGTGTCAGAATTTATTTTTTGGACTTTTTTGAAAATTTTACCTTTCCGGGCACAAATGAACGTCAAACCCCTGTTATCTTTTGAAATTATCACTTTTTCAAGAGTATCTCTAGTTCTATTTGTCGCAGCGACCTGGAATCGGCCTCAAATGGAAGGTGAGGTCATTTTCCATCGATTTATGTTGTTCTATTTTTTACAAATCGATTTTTGAGCGGCTTACGAACTCATTTTATGATAATCAGTTTTTCTATTTTATCATCTTCAAAAATCGATAATTCTTTCCCAGAACCACATAAATTGATGGCAAATGATCTCACCTTTCATCTAAAATCATACCTAAGTAGCTACAAACAATAGAACCGGAAATATCTCCAAAAGAAATCTATTTTTTCAATTTCGTAAACAAATTTCCGAATAAAAAGTAGAATTTTTTTTTTAATTCCTAAAGATGATTTTTTACGTGGAATCATCCAAGAAAAATCAATCCCAAATATTTTCACTGATTTTGAGTGATTTTCATAATATAAAATATAAAAATTAAAATGTTCCCGTTTTACCCCTCATTCGTTACATTCCAAAAAAAATTAATTAAAATCAATAAATAAAATTTTGCAGGATGATATCGAGAAGGTCGTTGCCCAAATTGAGAAAGAAGAGGCCCAAAGGCAGAAAGTTGTTGAGGCACTGATAGATCAGCCATCGAGAAGAGTAAACTTCACCCTAACAGCTCATCCCTTCAAGGACGAGCTGATAATGCTCGGTGGTGAATTCTTCGATGGTCAAAAAACGACAGTTTACGGTGACATGTTTTTCTACAATTTGTGCAAAAAAACGTGGACAGTAGTTAAAGCACCTGGAGCACCACCCCCACGTTGTGGTCATCAGGCAGTAGCAACTCCAAATGGTAAAGGAGAACTCTGGATATTTGGAGGTGAATTTTCTAGTCCATCTGAATCACAATTTTATCATTACAAGGATCTCTGGGTTTATCACATTGGTTCAAAGAAATGGGAGAAAGTCCAAGCTCCTGGTGGACCATCCTCAAGAAGTGGACATCGTATGGTCTATGGAAAAAAGCAATTAATTGTTTTCGGTGGATTTCACGATAATTTGAGAGACTTTAAATATTATAATGACCTTTTTATTTTCAATTTGGGAGATTATAAGTGGAATAAAATTGATCTAACAGGATCAATACCTCCACCAAGATCTGGATGTATTGTTCTACCAACTAGTGATAATAAAATTGTCGTTTATGGAGGATACAGCAAAGAGAGAGTTAAGAAGGATGTTGATAAAGGACAGGTACATACTGATATGTACGTTTTCAGTCAAGACAGTGAGTTATTTCGTTTTTTTTTTTCATTTCAGATGGTTGTATATTTTTGTAAATTGAATAAAACATATCTTCGAAACGATCACAAGTAGAAGAAATTACGTGGGAATTAAAATAAAATTTTTGTCGTAAATTTCATGAATCAGAGTAACACGACCAATAGATAGTTGGTTGAGAAAAAATTAAGATTTGTCGGAGTGTATAAAATAGGCAAGTCTCGAAGAGGAATTGCAGAAGGGAGCGATAAAAGGATCTTTAATGAGAATTTAAAAATCAATTGAACTTGAATAACGAAGAAATAATCAATCAAAATCGAGAATAAACTGAAATATACCTCAAATTCTGAATAGATAGACAGTAATCGAAAGCGAAAATGAATCTATACGAGTGTTATAATCCGAAATGAAAAAGAAAAATCTAGAAAGCATTCAATTATTGCTAGAACTCTCAATAAAAAGAACCGTTTATCCTCTGGTCGGTGTCTATCTATTGGTCATGTCACTCTACAAAAAGTATAATTCCTGTTTACTATTTCTAATTAAAAAATATTCTTTAGAAATTAGTTTCAAACCAAAATTGAATAAAACTGTTTCATAATTTCATAAATGAATAAATAATTGTTATTTGCGGGAATTTAGAGCATGATGACACTGGATTGAAGTGGAAATCTGCAATGGTGAAGCAGAGTGGAATAACAATATCGCCAAGATGCAGTTCTGCTGGTATTTTAGTGCAGCCAAATCTTGCTTACATGTTTGGAGGAGTTTACGATGAAGAAGAGAATGATGAGGAGCTTCATGGAACATTTTTCAATGAATTAGTAGCTCTGGATCTTGAGAAATATCAGTGGAGATCAGGTAATTCCGAGATATGTTAATTATACTTGAGATAAATTATTCTGAAATCTTTGGAATTTAAAAAAGATGAAGGTTTTTCTCGCATTTAGATTTTGAGCGAAATTGAAATGACATTCCCTTCTTTCATTCTAACTTATGATTTTTTCCTTTTAGTTAATTTGTCTGGAAAAAAAGATTTAACAGCAAAGAGACGAAGGAGAAAACAAGATGGTACTGAAGAAGAAGAGGAGGAGGGCGAAGAGGAGAAAATGATAGAAACTGTTGATAAATCTCCAGTAGTTACAACGATGGACGATGGAATTTTCACGGTTACTGTTGGTCCAGCCCCCGTTGCCTCTTCTAATTCAAGTTCCGAAGTAAAGCCAGATTTATTCACACCGTCTCCCAGAATAAATCCAGGTCTGAGTGTAAAGAATAATATCCTCTATCTGTATGGAGGAATGTTCGAGAATGGAGATCGACAGTATACATTGAATGATTTTTATAGTTTAGGTATGAAATGATAATTTAATCAATGTATTCAGTACGCGAAGAGGTAAAACAGGATAAGTCTATTTTTGTGGAAATTACTTTTTTGAGAATATTTCGAACGCTAAGCGAGATAGCGTGATTTTGCTTGAATCCTTTTTTGTAGCTCTTGAAAATTCTTTATAAAAAAAGGATCAAGGTAAGAAGGGCGTATCCCCATCAATTTTCGGGATATTCAATTGGAAATGATGGAGAATATATATCGACTTGCCCTGTTTTACCTCTTCCTTACTTAATTTCTTTCTCGACTATGAAAAAGATGGATTTTTTTAACAGAAATTAATAATTTACTTGCTTTAGATCTTCACAAATTAGACGAGTGGCAAAAAATCATCGAAGACGACCTCTCCTCACAAATCTGGTTGGATTCAGATTCATCGAGTTCTGGAGAGAGCGAATCGGACGAAGATGACAGTGAAAACAGTGATGAAGGAATGGATATTGATTAAAAAATATTTATTTCACAATTTACATAATTTTTGGATACTTTTCTAATTCCAACTGCAGATTTTTTATCTGAAAAAAAGTAAAGAAAAATAAATGTTTACTATATTTTTAACAAATCTCTTAGGAATTCAGTTACTTACTTTTTCTTCATTTTTGCATTTCACGTCTTCACTAGCGCGAGCTAAATACTTTGGTACTGAAACTACCCTGAGAAGTTCCTCCAATTTCTCCTCAACTTTTTCTCTTTTCTTCTCAATATTCCCTTTCACCTGAAGTCCAACATTTCGATCAGTCAATAAATAATAGAGCTTGCAATCACTTTCACTGTTGCAAATACTCCCTTCCTCAACAACATAATTGTCTTTCGCTAAAATTTTAACATTATGAACTCTCGTTGTTGCAGAAATAAAACTAATATTATCACCAAATAATTCATAATTGTCTTTCGTCTCCGGTACAATGTGAACTTCCATTATCAATTTTCTGTTGATATGACTGAGAATATTTCTCATTGTGAGAACAACTTTCAAAATATCCTGGAATTTTCCCTCGAGAAGTTCATCTCTCTCTCCGAATTCTTCTTTCGTTGGATAAGGAGCTTCCATTAGCGATGGCACCTCCAAAAATCCAGACAGTTTACTCCTCAATTTCGAATACAAATCTTCACTCAGATAAGGCATCACTGGTGCCAATACTCTCAATGAAACCTCCAAGCACTTCACCAAAGTATATTTATGACTCTTCACAATATTTTCACCTTCACTCTTGAGTCCAATTTTCGTAGCCTCCAAATAATAATCACAAAATTCAAGATAAAAGAATTGTTTAATTGCAAGAATTGCGCGATAAAAATTCCGTGTTTCGAAATTATCATTGACTTTTTCAACCATCAACTTCATTCTGCTCAAAATCCATCGATCAACTGTTGCTAAACGATCAGGCTCAACAATTTCATCATCGTCAGTAACTAAAAGCACAAATCTACAAGCCTGCCACATTTTGTTACAAAAATGTTTATTATTCTTGCACTCAATGATATTAAAACTAATTCTATCATTTTTAATGTTATGCGAAGTAAGTGTCAGTCTTAGTGCATCAACTCCACAATCAGGGATACCCTGGGGAAACATTTTCGAATTAACTGAGAGTGTTCTCTTCAGTTCATTCTTGCTGAGAATTCCTGATTTATGACTCTCTTCTGCTTTTTCATTCAAATCCTTTAAACTGATTCCATTAATCACGTACTCGGGATTGATAACATTACCCAAACTCTTGGACATCTTCTTACCCTGTGCATCACAGAGAACTCCATGAAGAAGAACTTCCTCAAATGGCAGTTGATCGGTCAATTCAGTGCAGAGCATCGCCATTCTCGCTACCCAAAAATGAAGAATGTCGTGTCCAGTTTCCATCAAGCTCAATGGATAATAATTCCTGTAACTCTGTTTTGGCCAGCCAACAGCAGACAATGGTAGCAATCCAGCTGAGAACCAAGTATCCAAGACATCACTATCCTGCTCAACTTGAAAATCATCTCCAAATTTTTGTCTTGATATTTCCTCAGCTTCATCAAGTGTTTTTGCTGCAATCCAATGAGTCTCTGAGGTGTTTGTGCATCTGAATGCAGGAATCCTGTGGCCCCACCACAGTTGACGTGACACACACCAGTCTCGGATGTTCTCTATTCTTTCCAGCCAAAGTCCCTCCATTGTTTGAGGATCTATCCTCAAATTATTATTTTTTGTAGCTTCAATTATTCTCTCTGCCATCTTCTTGGTGCGTATGAACCATTGCTCTTTCACTAGGAGCTCAACCACGTCACCGGATCTCGAGCAGAGGGGAATGACCATTGGATGATCCTTGATACCACGCAGCAGACCCTTGTCACTCAAATGATCTAGAATTTTCTGCCTCGCGATAAATCTAGGAAGTCCAGCAAAAGATTTCGCACTTTCATCCAAAGTACCATCTTCATTTATGACTTCTATTATCTCTAAATTATGTCTTCTACCAATGGCAAGATCTGTACGATCGTGTCCTGGCGTTATTTTCAACACGCCCGTTCCAAAATCACGTTCGACTGCCTCATCCCCAATTACTGGAATGAAAGTCTCTCTCAATGGATGAAAAACCTCTTTTCCAATGTAACGAGAGTATCTGGAGTCCTCGGGATGGACTGCTAGTGCTACATCACCTGGCATTGACTCGACTCGTGTCGTAGCCACTAATAACTCCTCGTTTGAGTCTCTCAATTTATAAGCAACTTCTGATATTTCGCCAAAGGGAATTTTCTTCTTGTAGCCTGGAATTGAGAGATCAGTTTTTTGAGTTATTTCGAGGAGATCAACTTCAATGTCGGAGATTGTACTCTGCAGGGCTGGAGACCAGTTGACGAGGTCCTTATTGCGGTACAGGAGGTTGCGATTGCTGAGAGTTATGAAGGCTTCATTAACAGCTTCATTGTGATCCTAAAAATTTATGCAATTTATTTTATTCTTAAAGGAATAACGACTATTAAGTCTTCAGACAAATTAATGCTATTCCATCATCAATTTTTGGAAGATATGCGGAATTTAAGCAAGATAAAGCCATTTCGCTTTGTGGCTCTTGAAATTTTCTATGAAAAAAAAAGAGAATTAGGGCAAGATAGTCCTGTTCCGCTTACATTATGAAATATCACAATAAAAACTGGCGACAAAATAAATCAATTTGTCTAAAAATTTCATATTTTCGAAGGATAACAGTCAAGATAATAAGATAATTTCTTCTTTAAAGACAATTTTACCTTGCTCATAGTGAAATACTCTCTGGACCAATCCAAACTGGCTCCCAGCTGCTTCAATTGACTGTTAATAATAGTCCCCTTACTGTTCTTCCACTCTTCAACAATTGCCAAAAATTCATCTCTTCCTAAATCCTGTCTTTTGAGACCTCTCGTAGCAAACAAATACTTTTCAACAGCCGCTTGAGTTGCAATGCCAGCATGATCCAGTCCTGGAACCCAAAGAACCGAGGTTCCATTCATTCTGTACCTACAAATTATTTTATCTTAATTCAGTAGTGAAGTGGTGAAGGGGAATAAGTCTAAACCTCTGGTTTAGGGGAATTTATCGGAGATATTGTTAGCTTGAAGAATACTTTCCAGAAAAGATCCTTTTGATATTTCCAAGAATTTTCAAAACGATAAGTCTATTTTTTTTACGATTATGAAATTTTCAAACAAATCAATTTACTTTCATCATTAGTTTTTTGAGAATATCTTGGAAATTAAGAGAGATAGAACAATTTTTTCCGGATCCTTTTTTGTAGCTCTTGAAATTCTCTACAAAAAAGGATGGAGGCGAAGTTTTAGAGATATTTTATTGGAAAAAATCACAAAGACAAGTCGATTTATTCTCTTTTGTCTCTTCACTACTGCATTTGTCTCTTGAATTATCTATCAACAAAAAACTAATTAATTAATGTACCATCTTGCCAAAACATCCTGTATCGTGACCGTCAATGCATGACCCAAGTGCAATACTCCAGTTACATTAGGAGGTGGTAATATCATTTTAAATAACGCATTATCATTTTTAGGTGTGAAATAATTATTATCCTTCCATACTTTATTCCAAACTTCTTCGACACCTTCTGTCTCATATGTACTCGGAAAATCTGTGAAAAAAAGGGAAAAAATGAAAAATTCATCAATTGAGTATTGCTGGAAAAGAATGACACTAAAAATAGCAGATATCTGACAATTTTTACAGTATTTTTTCTTTTAAAAAATAAATTATTCTAGAAAATGAAAAATATGCACGAAATTAAAAAAAAAACAAGTGCAAATTTTTTTCGAATATTTTTGAAAAATCATTTATTTGTTTTAAAAAAATCGAAGAAAATTGTCACATGTATGCTAATTTTATTATCATAATAAATAAATGTTTTGGAAATTACCGGCTACACGTGACTCATTCAGTTTGTAACAATAATTTCTGCAGTGAATGACACTGCGTCTCAATTCATTCAATCTATTAACATTCATTTTTTCTTCTTTTTTATGCAACAATCGATGGAGTTAAACCTTGCAATTATTTTTCATATATTTTTATTGTGAACATCTTTTTGGAGTAATACTCTGTTTTTTTTGTTGGGACATCTCTTTTCAGTGGCGCTGCATCACTGCCATTTGGAGCAATTCAGAGGTTATGGAGGCACCAAAGGAGAAACGTCAACGTATTGATAATGACAAAATGAATTGTCAATACTTTATGGAAAGAAAAAAGAGGTACTGCAGAATGACAGTTAAAAAGGGCAATAACTTTTGTGGAGAACACATGAGTGTTTCTGGAGAAAGTCATCAGGGAATTGACAAGCAGGATGATGTTAAGAAGAGGATACCATGCCCACTTGATAATAATCAGTGAGTTTACTGTTAAAATAATGAATTTAATGAATTTAATAAATGTAGGTTTTCTTACCCTCTAGTTCAACTCAATTATGACAAAATATCCTTAAAATACATTAGAAACGAAGTGGCCTAAGTCCTATGCTCATGAATAGCACTTATGCCACTCTGTTTCTGAGGTGACGATGTAAAGTTTTCAAATTCATTTCATTTTGTTACTCTTTTTTTGCATATTTCGGAATCTAAGCGAGGTACGGTGTTTTTTTTCTAAATCTCTTTTTGGAGAAAATTTTGCGGGCTATAAAAAAGGATTCGGGCAAAATCGCTCTATCTCACTTAGATTCCGAGATATTTTCAAGAAACTAATGATGGAATGAAATCGATTTTTGTTACGAATATCAGAAATACAAAAAAATTCGCAGGAAAAGGATTTTTAATCTCCCTTAGAATTCAGGATAAATGGGCAAGTGAATGAATGAACGATTGAAATCATTTCGTAATTCACAAATCATTGAAATTTGATAATTACTGGAAGTGGAGATTATTTTAATCATCGAATCCAAATATTCAGGAAAAAATCACATTTCTTCTTGTGAATAAAGGAAAATAGGAATATTCAGTCTGAAGATAAGAATTTTATCAATGAAGAAATGAATGAAAATTCCACTTCCAAGTGGAGAAATTACAAAAAGAAATGAGGAAAATCATCATTTTACTTGAAAATGCGCTTCGTTCATTCAATTGTACTTTTTCATTTATTGATGCACTTATTCTATCTTGTTTTATCACTTCACTACAGAATTAATTTTATAGACACTTTGTAGCACCTGTTACGAGTCGAGACTCCAGCAACACTTGAAGGTCTGCAATGCAAAGAAACTCATTGATGCCAAACCGGTATACATTGATGAGGGAATCAATCGTGGTGATGATTTGGAGAATCCGAAGCACATTCCATTGAGTTTGCTCGAAAAAAGTTTAGTTGATTCAGTTATTAAAAAAGTTGAAGATGCTCATGGTGTGTTGGTATTTTTTTTTTTAATGTACCATTGATCGAATGGAGTGGGGAATAATTTCATAGTTAAAATGATATTTTTTAGAACGTTTATCAGAAGTGGAAGAGCTTATACTTCATCATGAGATTCTTGATGGCCACGTTAATAATCCTGAGTATGGGTTTAATACTAAGAAACATTTTATCCAGAATTCTTCACTACTGGCACATATAAATCGTGCTGGATTAGTACGAGAAAATACTTGTTACATTGAATTCGGTGCTGGGAAAGGTAATTATTACATTCAACGCTTAGAAGCAAAGAAAACATTTATTTTGACCCCCAAAGCCATTTGAAAGTCGTAAATTTTGGAGGGAAAAAAATCTGCAGAATTAGAAAAGTTGGAATTTATGTGAAATAATTGGAAAGCATTGAAGATTGTTTTTTTTTACTTTTTATTTTATAGATTTCTTCAAATTTTGAAAACTACTTTTGCGTTTATAAGTTCTATTCAATAGGCAGTTTTCCTATTTCCTCATTAGCACAAAGCCAAAGAATTCTATTTGAAAATTATTTTTTTCGAAGATTTTCATTACTCCATTTTTTTATAATTCCATCATAAAGAGGAATTCATTGATTTCTATTTGGAGTAATTTTTCAAAATCAGAATATCTCATAATCTGAAAGAGGCAAACTGTTTAATATTCTTCAATTTTCGAGATATTATCCTCAAATTCGAAACTAAAATTTATCAACCCCATTTCACCACATTCCGATTTTACTATCTATTCATTTTTTTCTAAATTTTCCTAGGAAAATTGACTTACTGGTTGGCACAAATTCTCCAGAATGTAAAAGACTCAACGATTATGTTGGTGGATCGCTCCAGTCATCGCCACAAAAATGACAATAAACTTAAAAACAAAGATAATTCGGTGAATACAATCAGGATTCGTGCGGATATTGCTGATCTTGCATTGAGTAAAATTGAGGAAATCCGGAGTATCAAACATAAAGTTGGGGTTGCCAAACATTTATGTGGAGTCGCAACTGGTGAGAAGAATTGGCTGAATTATTAGACAATCTTTAATAAAAAAAATAAAAAAAATTATTAGACAACAATTTGAATTGATTAAATCAATAATACACTAAATAAAGGAGAGATTTTTAATATATTTCACGATGAGTTTTCTCAACATATTGCAAAAATTCTAAGAAATATTAGAGAATTTCCATAATGATAATAAGAAGAATTCTGTTCAACTTTTTTTTCTCATCAATTTTCTCATCTTCCAGATTTAACGTTACGTTGCTTATCCCGCCTGCAAGAAGACGACAAAATATCAGAGATATCTGGCCTCGTAATAGCCTTTTGTTGTCACCACAAATGTGAATATTCTTCATACGTTGGACACAAATACTTAAAAACCTGTGGCTTCACCCCAGATGATTTTCCAATTCTCTGCAGTATTGCTAGTTGGGCAACATGTGGTTCTGGTAAAAATCATGAATCACCAAAAGATTCAACGTAAGTCATAAATAAATCTATTTATTCATAAAAAAAAGTAAAAATGCATAAAGTCAATACGTGACTTAATATTTCAGTCGTGATGTACAAATAGAGAGAAGAGAACTGATTGGAAGAAAAGTTAAAGCATTATTAAATTGGGGGAGAATTGAGTACCTGAAGGACCTTGGATTCCGAAGTAATCTGTATTATTATACTGCATCAGGAGTGTCCTTGGAGAATATGTGTGTGGTAGCAACGAGAGATCAACGAGAGTCGTGACAAAAAATGACAAAAATTTTGTAAAAAAATTAATTTTTCATAAATTTGCTGCTCTTAATCGATTTATAACTAAGACTTCAGTACTTTCGTTCATTGTATTTGACTGTTCTGTCAATTGATTAATGCTCCTTCTGAGATCTCTGATTTCTCCTGTAAAAGTTGCTCTCATTGTCTTTATTTCATCGGTAAGTGCAGCAATTGTCTTGGTAAGAATGGCAATTTGATCCATTGATTGATTGTCATTTGGCATTTCATTATGTTTTTTTGATGTTTGATTTGTTTCTTCTTGATTTTCTTCTACTGAAAGACTAAGCAATAATTTTTTCTTCACTCCTGATACTTCAGCCACTGGTGAGGAGATCCCGGAATCTGGAAAAACTTATTGTCATAAATTCTCAAAGAGAATTTTCTAATTTTTATTGAATACCTATAATTTTGATAATATTGAGAACCAGCCATTACCATCTGATATTTCTGATAGAGTTGAGGACGGAGTGGCAACAGCAGCCAACTCAGCAAGTTCTTCAGCGGTTACTAAAATCAGATTGAGTTCAAGAATGTATTTTTTCAAGAAGTGCGAAAAATGTTTGAAAAAATAATCAGTAATTTACAGAAATAATGCAGAGTCCCCTCTGGTTTTGTCTGGAGGACTGGAATGATTTTGTTCATTCGATTCACCAAGTTTTCCAACTGCTGGGGTGTTCTCTCAGCAAGAAGATTATTTTTAGGATCCCAATGATAAGGTATTTCGTGATTCGAGCAAGCATCTCTCAATTTTGTCAGCATCTACAATTATGGAAGTTATGGGAGTTAAAAAATCATATTTACATTATTTTCATCACGTCATTCTTTCTGTAATTCGTGCATTCTCTGCGAGAATTAGGGAACAACGTCTGATAGCTTTTCTAAATTTACTCAGAATAATTGAGTAACTCACGTGAACTAGAAGGATACTCATTGATGACTTTTCCAAATTCAAGTTATTGTTGCTCAGTTCATTATAAATAAGAGTCTCGATGTAGTAGCTTGCAAGTATAGCCCAGTTCTGACAATCTCTCAATTTCTATTGAATTCATGAAAATAGGGAAGATATAGAATTTAATTGAGCGCAGAAGGAATTTAAAGAAAAAAATGACTATCCATTATTTCACAAATAGTCAAAGAATTTTGGGAGGGACTGTTTTGGTAGAAAACTTTTTCCAAGATAATTGACATCATTTTCTTCAAGTCGTTTTCTAATGAATTGTTCTCAAAGTTTTCTCACCTTAAGATGTCTTATCACTGGTTTTATTTTCCCATTCTTCGACAATAATTTTTTTTCATGAGGATAAAAGCAAAATCTCCAACTCAATTCAGGATTAGTACCAGTTTTCAGTGGTTTTGGAACTAAATACCAACCCTTATCTACTTCCTGGATTTTCTCGAGTGCTATTAGTTTAGGTTTAATTTTAAATTCTAGTGCTGGTACCAAGTCGATATCAAATTTCACATCATTGGGCGCCATGACATTCAGAGTGAACGCTGGGCCACTTTTTTTAGTTTTGACCTGAAAATAATATCGTTTTTTAGAAATATACCTGTACGAATTCGGGTGGTTTCTGTATTTTTTTTCTTTTATTTGTTGTTTTAATATTTACTTTGAATATGCGTCCACTATCAGTTGTGAGCTTAGACCATCCATCGTCCAATTTTTCGAGTGTTAGGAAGCATCTCGTTATAACGCTCTCGAACCATTTTCGTAATTCATCATTATTGAGATAATTTGATGTATTTGCAATCCATTTGTTTAGAGTACTTTACATAAAATATCGACATGAACGAATATTTTTATTTAAAAAAATTGTAGTTATTAGCATTACCTTTCATGTTTTTTCCAAGCTGGTAGCAGTGCATCTGCCGGTACTCCCATTCTCGCATATCCTGGACGGTCTTCCTCAAACTACAGTCAAATTTAAACGCTTGCATCTCAAATATTCAATCATTTACTTCATGCATCATAGAATTAATGGTTTCATTTACTTTTATTTTGTTGTAATCAATCGGCAGCTTTAAAATCAAAATCAAATCAAATTCCTCCGGATGTCCAACCTTAGTGCCTTTATAGAAACTTCCAGCGAACGTCATCTTCTGATAAAGTTCGGCAAATAGCGCATCCTGTTTTGCCATAGTGCTGATGACTTTCTTGAGCAGCTTTAATTAAAAATTAAACTCAGTGAGAAAGAAAGAATGTTTTTGAAATGGATCTTTTTTAATGATTCTATTGGAAAGCTGAGGAAATTTCCAGTGGAAAACATTTTTCAGAATTGACTCTCTTCAATATTCTAATATTCTTCTACTTTGAACACAATTAGGGGGTCGAATCCTTGCTATTTATGAAATTTCTCGCTTGCTCGAAAATATCTCTGGTTTTATTTGTTGCAGTAACCTGGGACCGATCTTAAATGGAGGGTGAACGGACTTATAGCTCATTTTACAAAAATCAGCTTTCCATTGTGGCATCTTCGAAATTCAATCTTTTTTTTTTAATGACATAAATTGATGTTTGAAGAACTAAAATGAGTCCATTTTACTCCTTATGTCCTACTGTCACCCCCCTCTCTCTATAGAACGAAATAATTGAAAATTTAAATTCGTCATTGTCATGGAAATCGGATACTATTCATTTTGTTATTCACCAAGTTTTTATTCATTTTCATGACTTGAAAGAATTCTGATCTGAAATATCGATGAAAAAACTTCGCAATAGTGAAATTCAGTAATATTTTCCAAAGAAATATTCCGTAATCAACGGATTTCCCATCCATGAAATCGAGGCAAGAAGTGTATATCGAATTCGAAAATCAGATAAAAACAGGTGGAAAATTGCATTGCATGTGATATGAAATAGCTTTGTCAGCTAATGTATTAGCAATTTGCAATGGATAATAAACACGCACACACATTTTTTCAAAATTTGATTTTCGGGCTTTTTGGATTATTTTAGATATTTTCCAACAAAAAAATTGAGATTGACAATTTTGCGATAGTAAAGCTTCCATTCGGCAGAAAGAGTCATTATAGAGAATTTATTGACATGAGAAAATCTGAATTCTGTGTTAAATGAGCTCATCAGCTTTCGTGTTAGCTTAATCAACTCAAAAATCCATGTCTCTTGTACAAATTTGCCAATTGCCTGGAAATTTTCAATTGATTATCTCTCCAATCATGAGAATGAACTCTAAATTTTTATCATTTTTTTTTCTCAATCATTGAGGTCTTTCCTATCTGAAGCCTATTTCGGTATTTATCAATTTCTTTAATTTTCACAGAGATTTTTCATGCATTTCCATCAGATTTTCATAGTTTTCAACGAAGAAATCGCTATAAACATCACAGGAAAACGTGAGGTCAACATTAGACACACCGACTTAATATTCGTAATTCATCACTGTGTATTTAAAACAGGTTCTGAAAACGTGACAGGAGTCTCATTGAAATGATTGTATGTATTGAGAAAAAAGTCACGATAACCCGAAGATTATCATTAACATTTGCAAAAGTATTTTTCTTTATTCCATATGTATGACCTCTCGGCCTTTTACATTTGTTTCCCCCCCCGCTGTATCGCATTCGCCGAGGGACGAGGGAAAACCTCATTTATATTTTCTTGAGGAAAACCTGCCCAGATACAGTCGTCCCTTGCGAGACTCCCGCTCGGTTAGGTGAAACTGTGGAATTAGAGCTTTTTAAAATCTTTTTGGCTTCCCCTCGCCGGGATTCGAACCCGGGCCTTCTGCGTGCCAAACCCCCCGCTCTAACCACACAGCCACCGCCGTCGGTCATTTGCAAAAGTATATTTTTTCGTTTAAAACTGAACCAAGACAATAATCATCGAGTTTTGTTTTACCACAATAATCTTTCTAACATTGCAAAAATTAATGACATTGAAAAATAGCAATTTTCCCGAACTAAATACATGAACAGATGAATGCATAAATATTGTGAATGTTTTTATACCTCATTGAGGAGTTCATTGTTGCGATTTATATGCTCCTTCTGCAGTGTAATAAATTGATTAATTTTTATGAACACTGTATCATCTTTTCCCTTCCTCTTCGACTCTTCTCCGTTCATCTAACAAAACACAACATTCATTAACTTTAAACAATTAACAACATCATCTATTTTAATAGGAGAAAAAATAAAGTAATACCGTAGAATATTACTCTTCCTCTCGCTCCTTGAGCTCCTAAGAGACTGACGTGGACTTCAGGGGTTTAACGGCGTTTATACTTGCAAACAAAAATGAAAAAGGAGAGAGAACTCAAAGCAAGAAAGTGGAAATGAATGGTGAAGGTTATAACTGAAGCCAGCTGCAATGTATAAAATGAAGTCCATTCGAAGTTTTGTTGGAGATATTCGGAGCCAGCTGCTGTTCGAAATACAAGTCCCCCTTTACCGATACTATCTTTCTACCTAACTCCAAGAAATCGGTATCAACTGATAAGTTTGTTCCTTTTCCTTACTTTTGTCCATTTTTTTCTCTTTATTTTATCAATAACTTAGTTCAATCCCAATCAGTACAAGCATCCATACTCTCTTTTTTATCCTCCGTAATCTAGCTCCTATTAGATTTATAAGAAACTAACATTTAATAACACGTTTTTTCTTTTAATAATTACATACACATAGCTGATTTCTTACCTCTATTTTTTCTCCTTTCATTATTATCTTGATCGTTAATTTTTTATCAATCAAAGTTGACTGTTATTCGATTATGCGCTAGTGAGCTGAAAATAATTGAATTATTTTGTTACCATTCAATTATTCATGATTAATAACGAATGAGTTTTAATCAAGATTCAGAAAAGTCATTTATGAAGAATGATTTTTTTTTAATGAGCTTTGTTCATTCAATTTTACTTTTTCATTTATTGATGCACTTATTCTATCTTGTTTTATCACTTCACTACAGAATTAATTTTATAGGCACTTTGTAGTACCTGTTACGAGTCGAGATTCCAGAAACATTTAAAGGTCTGCAATGCAAAGAAACTCATTGATGCTAAACCGGTATATATTGTTGAAGGAATCAATCGTGGTGATGATTCGGAGAATTCAAAGGACATTCCGTTGAGTTTGATCGAAAAAAGTTTAGTTGATTCAGTTATTCAAAAAGTTGAAGATGCTCATCGTGTGTTCCTATTTTTTTCTTAATGTACGATTGATCGAATGGAATGGGGAATAATTTCACAGTGAAAATTATATCTTTTAGAACGTTTATCAGAAGTGGAGGAGCTTATACTTCATTATGAGATTCTTGATGGACACGTTAATAATCCTAAATATGGGTTTAATACTAAGAAACATTTTATCCAGAATTCTTCACTACTGGCACACATAAATCTCGCTGGACTGGTACGAAAAAAAACCTGTTACATTGTTTTTGGTGCTGGAAAAGATCATTATTATAATCAATACTTAGAAACAAGAAAAACTTCCATTTTGACCCATAACGTCATTCGAAAGCCCTCAATTTGGAAGGAGAAAGAATCCGCAGAATTGAAAAAATAGAAATTTTCATTCGAAAAATGAAAATTCTATTTTTATAATGATTTTTTTTGAGCTATTTTCATCGCCCCATTTTTACTGATCTTGCATGGAGTAAAATTTGAGGAAATCCGGAGTATCGAAGATAACGTTGGAGTTGCTAAGCATTTATGTGGAGTCGCAACTAGTGAATAAAATTGACTAAATCATTATTAAGCAACAATCCAAATTGATTAGATCAATAATACGGTAAATAAAGGAGAGATGTTTGATATGCTACACAATAAGTTTTGTCAAAATATCTCAGATTCTAAGAAAGATGGAGAATTCCTGTAATGATAATGATGAAGATTCTGGGATATTAATAATAAAAACTTTTTTTCAAAATCTTCTCTTTTTCACCTCTATTAAAGAGATATCCGACCACGTAATAGCCTTTTGTTGCCACTATAAATGTAAATATTCTTCATACGTTGGACACAACTACTTAAAAAACTGTAGCTTCACCCCAAATGATTTTCCAATTTTCTGCAGTATTATCAGTTGAGTAGCTCGTGGTTCTGGTGAAAATCATGAATCACTACAAGATTCAACGTAAGTCATAAACAAATCTATTTATTCATAAAAAACAGTACAAATACATAAAGTCAATACACGACTTAATATTTCAGTCATGACGTACAATTAGAGAGAAGGGAATTGATTGGAAGAAAAGTTAAAGCATTATGGAATTCGGGAAGAATTGAGTACCTGAAGGGCCTCGGATTCCGGAGTAATCTGTGGTATTATACTGCACCAAAAGTGTCCTTGGAGAATGTGTGTGGTAGCAACGAGAAATCAACGAGAGTCATAACAAAAAATAACAAAAATTTTGGGAAAAAATGAATTCTTTATAAATTTGCTGCTCTTAAGCGATTTATAACGAAGACTTCAGTACTTCCGTTCATTGTATTTGACTGTTCTGTCAATTGGTTGATGCTCCTTCTGAGCTCTCTTATTTCTTCTGTGAAAGTTGTTTTCATTGTCTTTATTTCATCGGTAAGTGCAGCAATTGTCTTAGTCAAAATGGCGATTTGATCCATTGATTGATTGTCATTTGGCATTTCATTATGTTTTTTTGATGTTTGATTTGTTTCTTCTTGATTTTTTTCTACTGAAAGACTAAATAATAATTTTTTCTTGACTCCTGATACTTCAGCCACTGGTGAGGAGACCCCGGAATCTGGAAAAACTTATTGCCAAAAATCTTCAAAAAGAGAATTAAAATGTATTTCCTAAATACCTACAAATTTGATAATATTGAGAACCAGCCATTACCATCTGATGTATCTGATGGAATTGAGGGCAGAGTGCCAGCAGTAGACAGCTCAGCAAGTTCTTCAGCGGTTACTAAAATTACATTGAGTTTAATAATATATTTTTTCAAGAAGTGCGAAGAATATTTGAAAAAATAATGAGTAATTTACAGAAATAATGCAGAGTCCCCTCTGGTTTTGTCTGCAGGTCTTGAATGATTCTACTCATTCGATTCACCAAGGGTTCCAACTGCTGAGATGTTCTTTCAGCAAGAAGATTATTTTGTGGATCCCAATAATAAGGGATTTTCTGAGACGAGCAAGCTTCTCTCAATTTCGTCAACATCTACAATCATGGGAATTATGAGACTACGAAGTTCTCCACAAGAATGAGAGGACATCAACCAATAACTTTGTAAAAATTACTCAAAATAATTAACTTTAACTTACATGAACTAGGAGGATACTCATTGATGACTTGTCCAAATTCAAGTTATTGTTTCCCAGTTCATGATAAATGAGAGTTTCGATGTAATAACTTGCAATTGGAGACCAGTTCTGACGATCTCTCAATTTCTATTGAAGTGAAGAAAATAGAGAAGATACAGAATTCAATTGAGCACGAAAGGAATTTTAAAATATGACCTTTTTTGTAGAATATTTCACGCTTCACGAAAAAGGTGTCTTAGTAAATTCCCATAAACGTTACTTTCTGAGATATTGCCAAAATAATTGACACCATTTTCTTCAAGTCTTTTTCTAATGAATTATCATCAAAGTTTACTCACCTTAAGATGACGTATTACTGGCTTTATTTTCCCATTCTCCGACAGCATTTTTTTTTCATGAGGATAGAAACAGAATCTCCAGCTCAATTCAGGATTGGGACCACTTTTTAGTGGTTTTGGAACTAGATACCAACCCTTATCTACTTCCTGGATTTTCTTGAGTGCTCTCAATCCAGGTTTATTCTTGAATTCCAATACTGGTACCAAATCGATATCAAATTTCACATTATTCGATTCCATGACCTTCAGGGTAAACGCTGGGCCACTTTTTTTAGTTTTGACCTGACAATTATATGGTTTTTTAGGAATATATCTGTTCGGTTTTGGATAATTTCTCCATTTTCTTTTCCTTTTATTTGGTTTTTTAATATTTACTCTGAATATGCGTCCACCATCAGTTTTAAGCTTGAACCATCCATCGTCCAATTTTTCGAGTGTTAGGAAGCATCTCGTTACAACGCTCTCGAACCATTTTCGTAATGCATCATTATTGAGATAATTCGATGCATTCGCAATCCATTTGTTGAGAGTACTTTACATACAATATCGACATGAACGAATATGTTTATTAGAAAAAATTGTAGTTATTAGAATTACCTCTCATGTTCTTTCCAAGCTGGTAGCAGTGCATCTGCCGATACTCTCATTCTCGCATATCCTGGACGGTCTTCCTCAAACTACAGTCAAATTTAAACGATTGCATCTCAAAAATTCAATTATTTGCTTCATGCATCATAGAATTAATGGTTGAATTTACTTTAATTTTGTTGTAATCAATCGGTAACTTCAAAATCAGATCCAAATCGAACTCCTCCGGGTGTCCAACCTTAGTACCTTTATAGAAACTTCCAGCAAACATCATCCTTTGATAGACTTCGGCAAATAGCGGATCCGCTGTTGTCATAATGTCGATGATTTTCTTGAGTACCTTCAATTGAAATTGAACGAAATAAGAAAAAGCGATCTTGAAGCAACAATTTTCTTGAGGAAAATCAAGTAGGGAAACGTGAAATGAAATGAGGATTCTGATGAAATAATCTGATATGGAATTCTTTCAACGATTCCATTGAAAAGCTGAAGAAATTTCCGCTGGAAACGTGTAAAAATTAATTTTTTCAAATTTTTTGAAAATTCTATCTTTTCGGGTACGAATGGATGGTCGAAATCTTCCCTTTTTAGAAAATTCCCATTTCTTCGAGAATATCCACATGTTTCATTGATTTACGTGCTTCTGGAAAAAAAAATCTACCGAAATTTCCGAAAAGATATCCTTTGTGCATCTTTATTAGATTTCCACAAATTCAAAAAAAAAAACCTCAATAAAAATGGCGGAAAAACGTTAAATAAAAATTGAGAACTCCAACTTAATATTCGAAGTTCATCACTGTTTATTGAAAACCGGTTCTAAAAACGTGACAGAAGTATAATACAATAATTGCGTAGGTCAAAAAAGAAAAATTCGCGATAACTAATGAATTATCTTTAACATTCACAAAAGCAAAATTATTTCCTTTAAATCCAAACCAAGACAATAATCATGACGTATTGGTCTATCACAATAATTTTTCTAACATTGCAAAAATTAATGACATTGAAAAATAGCAACTTCCCTCAACTAAACACATGAACAGATGGATGGATAAATATTCTGAATATTTTTATACCTCATTGAGGAGTTCATTGTTTCGGTTTATATGCTCCTTCTGCAGTGTTATAAATTGGTTAATTTTGATGAACACTGTATCATCTTTTCCCTTCCTCTTCGCCTCTTCTCCGTTCATCTAACAAAACACAACATTCATTAACTCTAAACTATTAACAACATAATCTATTTTAATAAGAGAAAAAATAAAGTAATACCGTAGAATATTACTCTTCCTCTCGTTCCTTAAGCTCCAAAGAGACTGACGTGGACTTCAGGCGTTCGCCGGCGTTTATACTTGCGAAAAGAAATAAAAAAGAAAAGAGAACTAAAGGCAAGAGTAGAAATAAATGGTGAAGGTTATAACTAAAACCAGCCGCAATGTATAAACTGAACTGAAGCCTGTTCGAAGTTTTGCCGGAGACATTCGAAGCCGCTGTTTGAAATACAAGTCCCCCTCCACCAAAACTCTCTTCCCACCTAACTCCACGAAATCAGTATCAACTGATAAGTTTGTTTCTCTTCCTCATTTTTTAAAATTACATTTTTGTTTTCAATTTTATCAATACCTTCATTCATTCACAATCAGTATCAGTACCTACACACTCTTCTCTCTCGGAACTGCGTCGCAATCGCCGTTTCCTGAAAAATATAAATTAATCGAAATGATTGCGGAGTCACGTTGCCAGCTCATCAGTTGTACTTACATGTTCACCTTTTTATTTTTTTATTTTTTTAAATGATTTTGTGTGTTATTTTCAAATGGAGATAATTTTTCTTTCGAACGATGAATGAAAAAACTTGTAAGACTACAAAAAAGAAAAAAATCTTTTTTTTTTTTAATAAAGCAAATCATAAAAGGTTTAAGTTGTTCAATTGAATTATAATTATTGTAAATTATATTCTGTTAGTATTATATTTTTGGGAGAAGGTTTTTTTTTTAAGGATTTATTTAAATGTTCTTTTTTTTACAGAAATTGTCTCTTCTTGGATTAGTGATATTTTTATTTTATTACTCAAGCACGTTTTTTTTTCATTTGTTTTGGTTTTTTAACATTTTACAGAGATTAAATTATTTATGTACGATATACAATTTAATATTTTTATGATATTGATTGGTTCATTTATTAGGTATTGAAAATACCTATTATGCATCACTGAAGTAACTATTTCAATTCTTCAGTGATTATCAAATTTTTTTTTTTTCTTTTTTTTTTCTTGAATTTATTTTATTTGCAATTTCACGATAGTTACATAAGTAATCCTATCTATGTGATTTTTTAGATTATTATGTTTATAAGAAACTGACATTTAATAACACGTTATTTTTTTTTCTTTTAATGATTATACACACACATAACTACTTTTTTCACCTCAATTGTTTTTTTTGTTTTTTTTTTCATTATTACCTTAATTATTAATTTTTAATCAATCAAAATTAACTGTTATTCAATTATGCGCTAATGAGCTAAAAATATTTTCATTTTTTTTTTTTTTTTTTTTTTTATTATATAGCCTCCAGGCCGTTCAGGCCCATTCGATTTTTTTTCATTTTTTTACTTCCATTTAATTGTTTGTAATCAATAACGACTAAGTTTTAATCAAGATTCAGAAAAGTCATTTTATGAAGAATGGGTTTTTTTTCTTGTTTTTTTTTTTTTTTTGTATATTTAAAAATAATTTAAATGATTAGTTTATGGAATCTGTTCAGGAATCTATCGATTTCCAATTTCCATGTTTTTATCTTTTTTTAAATTTGCTCAGTTTGTTTTGTTTTTTTTTTCTCAATTTTTATTTGTTATATTTAACAGAGTAAATTAATTTAATGAAATTTTCTCAACTACGATGACTCAAGTTTATTTCTCCCCTCGGTCCTGTTGACACAATCATTCATTAATTTTTTGAATATTTTTATTATTAGTGATAATCACGAAATTTTCGCGATTGAATTTGATTTTTTTTTTTTTTTTTTTTACAATTTAGGAACCGAATAGTTTTTAATAATTTTTTTTGTCATTCCTTGCACTGAAAAAGAGATAAAATAAATACATATTTACTTGGAAGGACGAGTGTAAGGTGCTGAACGATAGCGCGAGGCTGAGCCGGATGTTGTGGTAGTCTTGTATGACTTCCAAGCACGACCCGATGATTCTTCTGTGAATTTAAAAATTAATTCTCAAATTTTCGATAATTTCGGGTGATTATTTTGAGTTTGAATTTTATTAGTGATATTCGATGACAAATCGAGAAAATCCTTATATCAAGGCCACGTGGTGGAAAAATTATTTCATAAAAAAAAAAAAAATCACTTTTTCCGAGGAAAGTGAATTTTTTCCAAATATTTCCAGCTCTAATTGTCGTAATGTCTTTCAGCTGGCAGCAAATGGAAAAAAAATTATTAGTTTTTTCTTCCAATTCGAGCAGACTCATGGATATCTACGATGGATTAAAATGATTTTTTTTGCGATTTTGCAGGAAAAAAATGTTTTTTACACTATTTTAATCTCAAATTTTTGTGGCTTTCTGTTGAAAATATATAAAAATATCTCATTCTCATAACTTCTACGATAAATCCTTATCAGAAATTATGCAATAACGAACGACTAGAATTGGATGCGTCAACTGCATTGTGACTGCTTTTTTCTTTCTATATTTCAATGACAAAATGAGATAAAGAAAAGTTGCTGACAAATTTTTTGGCACTTGACATTTTTTTAACAAGAAAGGTCTTTTGGAAAAATGATCACCGAGTGAAAGCGACTTGTTTTATTTCATCATACAACTGTTTGATTGTTCACTTGAAGGGGAAAAAAAAATCATCAATTAATCTGACCTCAGCCCTCTCTACTATAAATATCATGAAATAAATTCAGTAATAAAAAAATAATTTCAGATGCAGTCTTAAGATAGTATCCGGAGTACGATCGTGAAAACAGAAAAAAATGAGGATTCGCGGGCTAGTTACCAATTAATTGCTGATAATTCGGAAGAAAGTGCTTTAATTTATCCGAAAAAGCGATGAAACTATTGGAAAGACATATCTTCAGCTTGTAACTATAATTTTTTTTTGTTTCTTGAATTTTTTTTACATTACTAATCTCCTATCACATGCATGAGATAGAGAGAGAGGCAAATAGTTATGACTATCTTCTAATTAAAATTTCTCAATAGCTATACGGTGAATTGAATATTTTTGTCTTCAACTATTTAGTTGAAATGCTGTTCTCTTCGTCAATAGTTTTTAAATAATGGATCAACTGTGTGGTTTTTTAGTAGTTTCGTTATTTCTATCCGATTTAGGGCATTTCATCCCTACCACCACCATTTTCAGTAACTTTGATAATTCATATCTCATAAACTACACAGGCAAAAATTATGAAAAAAGTCAAATAATATCATCTTTGATACGGCATAAAAAAAATAAGAAGTTGACTGTACTCGAATTTTCTGGGATTCTACCTTAATTTCTATTAAATATCTCGAAATCGAAGTCATATAAAAGAATTGCTATATAAACCTGAAGAATCTCGTCCACTGAGAAAGAGATTTACTTTTGACAACGAAATTTATCGAACATAGATGATTTAAGACACTAACAATAGTGGACATTTGACAATTTTGAGATTTTTTTTGTTTCTTAACAAATAAATTATTTTGAAAAAAATTGAGAACATGCACATGTAGAGAATTCAAAAAACTATGAGTGCAAATGTTTTAAATTTTTTCTTTATAGGAATTTATTTTGTTAAAAAAATCAAAAAAATCATCAGGTGTATGCTAATTTCGTTATCACAATAATTTTTCTGATTTTTTGCTAAATAGGCAAACTCATATTGCTCATACTACTTGCCACCAGTGAATCTTATTTCGAGCAAGAAACTTTTCTTCTCAGTGCATCCGTATTAGTTTTGGAGATACTTCCTGAAAGTATCTCCCAATCAAAATGTTTGACTTTTTTACTATGCAATTACAGAAGTGGTTACAAATAACTTACCAGGGTAATCAGATGTCTCGTAATATTCATGAGAAGAGTGTGGTGGTGGATCATCATCATAATCATAACTCGCGTATCTTGAGGATGAATAGACATCGTCTCTGTAAGCACTTTTTGGAAAGAAAAAGGAACATAACAGAATTAAGATAAAGTTTAATGTGAATGATAGAACGAAAAATTATTGCTATCGAGCTATAAAAAATTGAAGTAGCAACAGAAGTTCTTTTGAATTGAGCATTGGGCTTCGTTGTTCTTATTATCAGTATTGTGCTATGAATGAGGGGCTATTCTTGAAACTTCCAACATGGAATTTCTACCAGAGAGATATTTTAAGAAAGAATTCCAGCGAATGGAGAAAAATGAAAATACTTCTTCAAAATTTGGAACTCTTCCAGAGTCTAGAGTTAGAATAAAATGAAATTTGAAATTGGTTCTTGTACAAGAGACTGTATGGGGATTGTAAAAGTAGTGACATCATGTTATTTGCTGAAGTTCCTCCTTCAATTTTCGATTATTGTTCATCATGAAAAATTAAATTTTTGAAAATTAAGGGAAATTTTTCGCTTTTGATCACCTGATATCTTTATAAATTATTTCGAACTAGAATATTTCATTAAAAAAAAACCCTTACGATGAGGAAGGTGAATAATGTCGCTCATATCTGCTGCTGCTACTGGATGATCCATGATAGTCATAATCGTGGTGGGATCGGCTGGGCGGAGGTGGTGTCGGATCATCATACCTTGAACCAGAGAAAAGAAAGGGCAATAAATCAAAACCTTCCATCAATTATATAATTGTGAAAAATGAAGAGAACAAGAGAATTTATCTTGACGTGATCAATCTCTTCCGATTACGTCAAAAACTAAGCGAGATAGTGAAATTTCAATTTTTTTTTCCAATCTCCCTTAGCCTCTAAGACATTCCAGACAAACTGAATTCAAGATATTTCGGTAGCTTTAATTAAGATTAAGTTTTAACAACTCTTTTAGGATGAGTAAAAAAATATACATCAACATCAGAAAATAATTATTCAATAATTATAATTCATAGGCATGACTTGACACATATGACATTTTACGATAATTGGGAATATTGTTTTATTTGCAGAATATAACTTTATCGCGGAAATCGTACTTGAATCTTTGATTGATCGATATTCTTCGAACTGTCGAAAAATGATTTAAAATATGAAAATATATCTTTTGTTTGACTCCAAAGAAAAGGGGAAAAGTGAGTAAGAGCTCGCTACCATAATACCTCGAAGAAAATTCTACGCATCTTCATTTATTGCAAAAATATGACTGTGAAGTCTCCAGACAAATCGATTTTATTTCATCATCAGTTTTTCAAAAGTGTATCTCGGAAACTAAGCGAGCTAAGATGGAGTCATTTTCCCCTCATGCTTTGTCGTTATCAGCCGTCAAATTTCTCTGCAAAAAAGATAAAGGCAGAATCGCCCTATCTCGCTTGGACTCCGAGGTATTTGAAAAAAATCAGTGACAAAATCGAATCAATTTGTCTGAAAACTTCATAACTCTTGTAAAAATTGAATACTAACCCATAACTCTGATCCATAGCAACTCGTGCACGATCCAGAATGGAAAAGACCTTGGTTTTCGCTGGAACAGGACGTGTTATTGGTCCACGGGACGATGGGGGTGGAGGCATGGCTGATAAAAACAAGAATAATCGCCAAAAAAAAAATGAAGAAAAACAATAAGAAAATATTTCAAAGAAATAAAACAATGGGAGTGATTAACTGAAAAATTATAAATAAGTAGGAAAATTTATTGGCAAACCTCGTGATGAACGTATCGTTGTTGGTCGACTACTTGGCCTCAAAATTCCAGTTGATCTTCCGCTCACTCGTCGCTCATCACTCGATCCAGGCTCATCTGTCATGGTCAATTCCATTTCTCTCATTTGCTCTTGTCTTATGACATCATTATTATCTGGTATCAAATATTTTCGGACTTCAGCAAGAGCAAATGCAATTCTAGCATGTGCCTCAGCTGGTGGTGCTAGTGCTGCTATTTCAACGTGTAAATCATCAGCAAGATGAGCATACTTTGGATCCAGTGACATTCTGTATTCGTCCTCCTTGAAAAAACCATTAAAATTGATAAAATTAGTGTACTAATAAATGAACATATATCATTGAATAAACGGAGTTTATTTTTAAATGAAAGAATAATTATTCTCCCCTATAATAATAATCACTTTACAACCAATTTTCTTAGATTAAGTGATTATAATCTCATTTATTCACCCGAAAGGAATTCAATCCCTATCTTTTTCATGATTTACATCAAGCTTGAAATGAATTATGATCAATTTAATCCTCTATTAAAGTAATTATCACATTTTCCATGTTTTTTCAATGATGAAGCGATCTCAATCATTCATTCATTGGTTCATTGTCCCTAATGATGAGTAAATAGTTATATTGAATCATTCAAGTGAATTTTGCAGAAAATTGTAAAATAAGAATGAATGCACGCGAAAATCGATTCCTTCAATCCTATTTTCTCTATCCTAAAAAGGTCATACACGTGGAATGTAATGCTAAAACTGTCGCGTCTATTCCTCATTCCTCATTGGTTGACCAAAACTGCGTGCTCGATTCGAAAACTACATTTTACAATTTACTACGATAATACAATTTTCTAAGTAATTATTAATAATTGGTAATAGTTTTCAATTCCACTCATAGAATAATTATCAAAAAAAATTTTAAAAGTAAATTTGAACAAAAAAATTATGAGATCATTTTCTATGCACTAGAGCGCGCAATCGGTCTCGCATAACTAATCTGTGTAAGATCGCGAAATTTTTTTCCACCAAAAAAATATTATCATCAAGATTTTTCTACCTGTTACATATCGAGATATTCAACAAAACCTGATAACAAATCGATTCAAAATTTATTCCGTGACTAGTAATTTAATCCTTCCTTTAAAACTGAATCCTTTCTGATTGAAAATGAAAAAAGTTCTGAATTATCGATTTTGTGGCATTTAAAAAATTCTATTTCGTTGTTGAAGATTTGAGAGAATTAAAGAAAAATATATACATTTAAATAACGGAGGAACCGAATCGAATTTCGATGGATATTTCATTTTTATCCAATTATAATAGAAACTGCTATTAAAGTTTCATGTTCAGAGTGAAGTTTCAGTTATTCAAGTTGTCATGTTAATTTAATTATTGAAATTCAATTTCATTTGTACCTTTATATTTCTCTACATTTAATTTGAAAGACGAATAATTAATTTTCTGAGTGGTCTATTGAAGGAATAAATGTACAGAAAGTCCATATTTTTACAGCACTTATATTTAAATAATAAATATGCATTTATCTATTGATTTTTAATGGGTTTTTACTTTTTTCGAATAATTGAATTAGAAATTTTGAATAAACTCGAGTAGATCGTACTTTAGCTCTTTTATGGAGTCTCATGAGACAAATATAAGTCAATAAGAGAGCGTCATATTGAAATGATTTTTACTTTGTTATCAGTTCTTATTGAATCTTCGGGAATCGAAAGGAGACAGAGAAATTTTCATGATAACTTCTGCTGTTATCATAAAAATAACTCTATCTTCCTTCAATCTAGAATATTCCAAGCAGTCCGCAGTCAAGTGAAAGATCGCAACAATTAAACTATTCCTGCAATATGATACTGAAATTGGCACACATCTGACAATTTTTTGGATGTTATCAAATGAATAATATTTCTTTTTTATGTGTAAAAAAAAGGTACCCACAGTTTTTTTGGAATTTTCTACATGAGCATATTTTTTCCTTTTTTTTCATAAGTTATTAGAAAAAAAAAAAACTAAAAGTTGTCAGATGCATGCAGTTTTCAGTGTCATTCTGCGACTTTTTCCTAGAATAATTTAGTAGTGAAGTGGTAAAAAAGGTTAAGTATATATGGTAATCCTATATGACTTAACCTTGTTTACCACTTCACTACTGAATTTGAAAACTGAGTGAAACAGACAATTTTTCACTACTTTTGTGGGCTGATTCTCCAATTCAGTAGCAGAGATGCAAAACAGGATAAGTGGATTTTTTTTTCTTGATCCTTCTCTGAGAGTATCTTGGAAAGTAATGGAGATACTATTTTTTCGCCCTGATCTTTCTTTGTAATTTTTGAAACTTCATGCAGGAGAGGTTCAATGCAAAATCAGCCTATCTCGCTAAGTCTCCGAGATATCTGGGAAAAAATCGATTTATCCTATTATAAAAGAAAAACTCAAAGAAAAACTACCAGCCTGTTCAATATATTATAACAAATGAGCTTTGGCTGACGTTATTTCCTAATTTGAATAATTGTATACGAGAAATTCGTATTAGCATTCAATACGTGCGAAGCCGTTCATTATCCCTCAACCAATTAAACTCAAACTTATTTCATTTCTCCATCACATACTACAGATTTTTCTTTTCGAATTTACGATTGTTCATCGATTATTAAACATTGAGGATCGCAACTCAATAACCGGTTGAATATAAATCATATCATAAAAGTGAACTTGAGATACAACGTAGTGAGCTATATCCCCCAAAGAATGTTTTCTTGCCATATAGCCCTAAACCACCTCTCACACATGTAGATCTCCCACAGGAGCTTTCTATTACTCCCAGATGGAGGCAACGGGATTACTCTTCAGGTCCATGTACAGAAAATCGATTGGCACTATTGGATTATTTACGGTGCACATGTGGCCACATCTATTTCACCATTTACAGGTTAAAAAAGAAAAATAACAAAGATCAAGATGAAGGAAAAAAAATAGTAAAATGTAAACCGTCTATCCAAGTGGCTCTAGGTACCAATGGCATTACTATTTGTCTTGGGGATGAATTAACAAGAGTTCAAGCTGAATAAACCATTACAATGAGCCATGGGGGCCGACTCTGTGCAGTTTGTTTTGCACTTCGTCTCGGGTTAATTAAACTTGTGTTACGTAAATTAAGGAATTGTTTACTCACCTTTTGTCTGTCTTTCATTGATCCACGGCCCAATACAGCCATTTTACACATTGTTTCTTCTTGAAGGCGTTTCATTGAATTACCCTTTGGCCCCAATAATTTACCAACAAAATTAAACTGAAAATACAATGAATAATATTTTTCATCGATTTCCAAGGTTTAAAAATATCCTAAAGAGTCTTTTTAATTATCCATATAATTGGATATTCATTGAATGAATCAATAAAATAAATTATTCAAGACGTTTCATTCAATTGCTTGGAGAAAAATTGAATAGTAAGTAATTGTCATTCGTTCATCTATTTCTAAAAACCAGGGCAAAATGATCCGGCATTTTTTTTAAATTGAAGATGACTACAAAAAAAAATTGAAAAAAATTACTCAACAATGTAGAAATGTCGGAACATCTTTTCAATTTTATCCAGATTTTTTCATGAAGTGCTTCACTCCAAAAAGAATTTCTGAATCATTCTGCTCCAGTTTCTCTTACTCCGAGTTTGAGAGAAATGGTGGAATTTTCATTGTGACTTTTTTGCGGAGAGAAAACAGACTATAAAAAAAAGAAGTAACAAATAAATTCTCACAGCTAATAAGCCCTGAGGATGGGCTTCTCAAGCGTAATAAAAAAAAATTATCATCTCCTCCTGCTCCTGAGATAATCAATAAAAACCAATTATGAAACAATTTATTTCGTTATTTCATTCTTGATAGAGAAAATAAAGATGAAAAAAAATGTAAGTACCTTTGGATGTTCACGAACAGGTACCAATACCTTGACAGACACCCTGATAGGCTTTTCCCTATAAATATCAACGTATTTAGGATCACGCAGAGGTTTTCCAATAGCCTGTGTCTTCTGAATCTCTGTGAAAAAGGAGAAAATAAAAAACATTAATAAAATAAATCACAGAAAATCCTCAAAAGATTGAAGAACAAAGCTCCGATAATCGTGTGTATTCTCCGAAGGTCCACGCAGAACAAAAAAAAATCTAATCAATGAAACTGTCCCAAGTGTCAGTAGTCTGCAGGACAGGCTAATTAACCTATCTCCATTTGATACGTTAGAAGAGCTTGAAAACCTACTTTTTTAACAAAAAAAAGTCCATTTAAATCTGACTGGCGCCAATTTACGGTAAAATACACATTCAGTCCAGTGACACATGCAATGCCATCTTCAGTGCTCATACAAAGTAAACAATTTCCCATTTTCTTTTTTTTTTATTGCCCATTTTATTACTCAATCAAAAGCGAATTAATTCTGATTAATTAAAATTTACCTTGATCAATTAGACGAATAGCATTTGGCCACTTTTGTGGATCAATTGCAAGCTTTTCAGCCAACAATTCTCTCATGTATTCTCCAACTTTGTCAACTTGATGCTCCTTGTCCTCTCTGTCTTTTTCCAATGGTATTCTTGGTTTATCATCACCACTACTACCAGCACCACCGCCCTCGTCCTCCATTTGATATTTATATTCACCATTACTTGATTTATCAGTCATTATTGTTTTCTCCCTCGTTTTCACTCTCTTGCTATCAATTTTATTTATTCTACCAATGATGACTCCTCTTTTTATCACGAATATGGAAAATAAGTAACTACACTTTTTTTACACTGTGGAGGTTAGAATTTTTTTTCACGAGCAAATGTTTCACTTTATTCTGCAAATTTCAAGTGGTTATTTTGATGATTTTTTTTATATTTTTTTTTTCAAAGAAATTATTCGAGCAACGTTTTGCGAGGGGGGAGTTGGAGGTGAACGAGAATGATGGCGTCCTGTGGAAAACACACGTACACACACTTTTAACACACTCGGAGACGTGTGAGGAAGGTTAGGTCTCAACCTGCGTACCGTGCGCACACTCCTATGGACTACTCGTCTAGTTTTTCGTAATGAGGGGGAATAATATATAGGCATGCGAGAGTTAAAGGGAACTAGATGTTTGTGTTGTGGGCGATGGATGATGCACTTTGCTTACAGAAAGAGAATTGGCTCGATTTTGAACTGTGGCGTTGATTTATTGGACTCGGTACGAGTCTATCATGGCTCGATAATAAACATGATTAATACGAGGAATGTCGATTCATTTTTTTTAGTTCAGTGAGAAAATTTTTGGGTAGGAAAGAGGAAAAGCGAAATAAGGTAATTTCAAGCTGATGGGTTTGAGGAATATGATACTAATTTGTACTAAAAATAGCAGACATTTGAAAATTTTGAGATTTTTTTTTCTGTTAGCAGATAAATTATTTTTGAAAAAATTAAAAATATGCACATGGAGAAAATTCAAAAAAGTATGAATGCAAATTTTTGGAAAATTTTTTTTTGTAGTGTTTTACTAAAAAAAAAAAATACTGAGAAATTGTCACGTCTACGCTAATTTCATTATTATTTTCGGAATATATTTTCCTTCAGAAATTTCCCGTCAAAAATTGCTTTAGCAAGAATTTCTTTTCATGCGAATTTCTAGTGAAAAATCTTTCACTGCAAATTTTCAAAGAAAATTCTAAAATTGAAAATTATTTTCTTCATTGAGAAAAAAAAAATAATATTCATATGAAAATCTTAAAATTCCGAAACACTCCAATGAATTCGTCAGGCACTAAAGGCCTTAGAAATCGCCTCATTTCGCCTAATTTTCGAGATATTTTCAAAAGATGACCTGAAATGATGATACTGACATAAAATAGCAGACATCTGATAATTTTCATTATTTCTTTTTTTTTAATAATAAATTATTTTTTAAGAAATAAAGAATATGCACATGTAGAATATTGAAGAAAAACTACAAATGCCATTTTTTGGGATATTTTTTTGATAGTAATTTATTTGTTACAAACATCAGAAAAATTGTCAGATGTGTGATAATTCCACTATCATCTGAAATGTAAAATCAGTAATGAAAGGTGCGACTATGAATCGATTTTTTTGCCGGTTATTTTTGAGAATTTCTCGAAAATTAAATGAGATGGTTTGATGATAAACATGATTAATACGAAAAACATCGATTCATTCATTTTTTTCAGCTGGGACAGGAAATGTTTAGTAGCGAAGAAGAAAAGTGAAATGAGGACATTTAAAGCCCATGTTTTGGGAAAAATATCTCGGAATCTAATCGAGATACGGAATTTGTTGTGAAGTTTTTCGTGAGTCATTCGGATTTACGAAAAAGGTTCTACCGAATTTCTCTTATGTTAACTTCAATTCTGAGATATTTCGGGGGGATTAAACCCGCGATGGAATCGATTCTATGTTTAAATTTTAAGGGTATGAAAATTTCAGACAAATTGTTCCTATTCCAGTATCAGTCTTTTGAGAATACCTCGGAAACTGAGCTAGATAGATCAATTTTGCTCTTAGGCATCTTTGTAGGTCTTGAAATTCTCCACAAAAATGGAGTTGGGCAGAATTTTAATTTAAAAATTCAATTTTTCAATTTCATTCAATTGAATTTAGGAGGGGGAGGGGGTAACGTTAATTTGATAAAAAAACATATTTTTGTGATTTTTTTCAGACTATGTGGTTAAAATATACTAATTAAAATTAGTGGTACATTAAAATATAACATTTCAAGAGTATTGTTTGAGATTTTCATTAAAAAAGGCCTGGGAAAAAAGTTGAATTGCGGTGTCCACTGCATCTCATCACTGGATTATCTGAAATGGAAAAACTTAATTTTTCTCATTAAGTAATCACTTTCCCGAGGTAAGCCGTTGTCGAGTTTTCATTTTTAATTCCTTTTTTCAATTTTTGGTAACAATTAAAAGTCAAAATACCCATTTTTTACAAAAAAAATAGGCAAATTTGTTATTGCAAAATGAATTATAATTACAAAAAAATAAAAAAACTCGACAGTGTTACCTCGGGAAATTGATTACCTAATGAAAAAATTTTGGGGTTTCTATTTCACATGATCCAGTGATGAGATACAGTGGACACCGCGATCCACCTTTTTTTTGTCGGGGCGGTTGCGAATATTTGCTGTCACGGACACATTTTTATATATTTTCCAATGAAAGTTTTACACAATACTCTTGAAATGTTATATTTTAATGTACTATTAATTTTGATGAATATATTTTAAGCGTATCGTCTGAAAAATCTCCCAAAAAGTGCGTTTTCTTATCGAATTAATGTTACTCCCTCCCCCTCCCTCAATCTACTTCAACTAATGAAATCAATTTGTCGGAGAACTTCATAGTCTTCAAATTTTCACATTAAGAAAATTCTATACAAGTTATATTAATATATATCCATATGACTAATATCGAATTTTGTTAAGAATACTGAATCAATATTGAAAATCATGAAATTTATATGTTTTCAATGAAATTTCTTAGTTTCATGTGAGTTGCGAAATGAGCTTAGCACCGCATTTTTCTTGATCCAAGATTTTACTCACAATTTTTAAAATCAACAAATTTTTAAAAAAAATTAAAACAACATCAGAGATTTCAGTAATGACGAGATGAAACAGAAAAACTCAATTTTTTCTGTTTCATCTCGATTTCTGAAATATCTCGAAAAATAAGCGAAATAATTCCCGAGATATGTTCAAAGAAGGATCATGAAGAAAATATCGACTTATCCTGTTTTATCCCTTCGCTACTGATTCATTTTCGAACGTTATTTCCATGAGTGAATCTTCAGATTGTCCTCGATAGTCAACACATGATGAGAGTATATACCGATAATATTCCCGGTCCAATCGACACGAGCTCATATACCAGTATAATTGATCCTTGAAGTACACTCAGGGTACATATGGCATTGTCCAGAATCGTTGAGAACGTCAATCACCATCGTACCATCCTGCACAACAATGGAGAGTACTACTAAGCACTAATTGTTGGTAGGCCAGGTTTACTCGCCAATAAACATACCGAATTACCTCTCATTCTCTCTCTCTCTGACTCTCTCCCGACTAAATCGGCCTGTACACAGTTGGTGAAGCATTAGCATGTATATCTTGTTTAGAAAATATTAACCCTAGATTTGTCATCCTAAGCAACCTAACGACTTTGGTTGAGTGATGGGGGATTCCCCGGCGTGTTATTCCGGCTGCAACGTTGCCGAATTCCCTCTACACTGCCTGGACGCGTTTACCGAGTTTTTGGCAACGTCGCTCAAGCAACAACTTCACTCAGCTTGAGAAAAATTTCATTAGATCCTAAAATTTAGTGACGAAAAAATAAAACAGGATGAGTCTATTTTTTTTGATGTTGAATTTTTTGAAAACGTCTTGAGAACTAAGCGCGAGGGGTTACTCACTCAAGGATTGAGTGACACCATGACTTCAAAATGAAGTCGACTTCACGGGAATCAGTGTCTGATTTCAATGACTTCAGAAAAATGTGATGTCAACGACTTCAAGCGCTGATTAACGTGACTTCATGACTGCAATTGATTGCCAATGACTTCATCAATTTGTAGTGAGTGACTTCAAATAGCGTGAAGTCATTGAAATCACAATAAATAAAATTTTACTGATAAAAAAGGGTGGAGGAAAACGGGTTTTTGTCATATTGGAACAAAAACTTATATAAATTGACATATTACAATATTTAGATGTTTTTTATTGGTAACATTCTTTAACAGCCTTAAAAATATTATTAAGTAGATTTCAATGCGCACTCTCAGTCATCTCAGGAGGGGAAATAGTTTTTCGATGCTGTTCAATATCGATGCACCCATGTACACTGATTGGCTCTAATTTCAAACAATTCGCACTCTGATCTATAACATACCAGTGGCAGAGAACACTCATTTTAGTGACTTCAATTGATTTCAAGTGACTTCAGTGATTTCAAAAAGTTGAAGTCATCTGACTTCAGTAATTTCACTGATTTTAATGACTTCACTTGATTTCAAATTAACTTCATCGCGATATGGCACCACGACTTGAGGAATGAGCAACCCCTCGACTAAGCGAGATAGGGCGAATTGCTTGAATCCATCTTTGTAGTTCTTGAAATTGTTTAACAGAAAGAATTCGCGAGAAAGGGCGTATCGCCATTGGTTTTCGAGATATTTCTATATTTATCTTGTTTTCACACTTCACTACTGAATTTATTTTATTTCTTCACGAAATTTGTAGAATATGTTCATTAAAAAAGTCTAATAGTTTTCAAAATACTTCTATGAATATAGTCAATTTTTTTCAAAATTCTTCGCTCAACCGATTGATCATTGAAAAATGAGAAAAGTGGAACGCAAAAAATCCGTCATAAGGTAACCAGTCTAGGGCTGATTCCATCAATCGAATCATGAAACGGAATTTGCGTCGAATTTTTTTTATCAAGATAGAGAGATTTTTTTCTAATTTTTTTTTGTCCTTTCGACTCAAAAGTGAAGAGGTCAAACTTGTCGACATATCTTTGTCATCATCCTCAATGGAATATCTCGGAAAATGAGCGAGATACAGCAATTTTGTCGGAATCCTCCTTTGCAGAGAGTTTTAAGAGCTAAAAAAGAGTTTAAGATATTCCTCTTAGATTCAGAGATATTCTCAAAGATATAAATGATGAAAAAAAAGGCTTATGCTGTTTTATCTCTTCGCTCAAATTACAAAATTATAATTTTTGTAGCTTCAGTTTTTCAAGCCTACAGAGAGTATAGTTTAATTTCCTTTATCCAACATTAGTAATACTTCCAAAAAATAAAAAAATTCATAGACAATTGGGCCATGATTTATTGGAAAAATTATGAGAAACACGTTTCATCAATAAATTCCACCTCTTCAACTTTTTCCGTAGCTTCATCACGTTCGACGCATTATTTTCTCTCTTCAGGGATTAAAAATAACGTAGAAATTGGTGGCTCAATAAAAATAATGAAAGAGAATAAAACAAAAAGAAAAAAAGAACAAAAAAGACTTTGTTCCAATCGACATCATTAACGGTTTAATGATCGTTAAACGTTGTGCAGTACTCGTCACTGAGTACATTCGTACTCTGGTATTCATCACCACGGTCAAGTGATGGCTGGTGCTAACGAGGTCGTCGGTCAACTTTTGACAAATAAAGTATGCACTTTTCAATGTCCATTGTGCTAGGTCAGGTGCATTTGGTGAAAAACGAAGAAAAAAGCGAAGAAAGAGAACTTCAAAACGTTTCATACCTTTCATTTCTAATTACGTCTGCAAGTCGGGGTAATGCTCTGTAAACTCTCTTTTCACCTGCCTACTACCTTTTTTTTTTCATGATTTATAATTAATTCAGCTTTTCTTCTCTTTTATCGATAATTTCAATTCATTTTACCTTTTTTTTTTAAATGTAAAGGAAAAAAATGACTCAATGAGATTGATCGATTAGTTTTTGCGTATTTGCGATTCTAATTAGTTCCGAAAAGTAGGTGAAAGGATTTCATGTAAACATTGCAGAGGATTTCGAATTTTCCGGGAGCTAGGAGTGGGGGCGAGGAGCCATTAGGTTAATTAGAACTGTTGGAATTATTTGGCTGAACGAATCATTAAAAATAGTGCTCCATCTCATTTTAGATATTTCAGTAGTGAAGAGATAAAACTAGATGAGCTTATTTCATTTCGAAATTCATTCTCGTGGAATAGCTAGGGGAGATGCAGAGATTTGTCGTTGCGGAGTTGTTTGTATTGCACGATGTGGTTTATAAAAAAATGTTACGTCGAAAAATTTGGAATTGCGGTTTAATTTTTTTTGAAAAATATCTTGGGAAATTAAGCGAGATAGAGTGATTTTGTTTTAATCCTCTTTGTAGAGAATTGTGAGGGTTGAAAAAAAAGATTATCGTCAAAATACCCTATCTTGTTTAGTTTCCAAGGTATTCTTCAAGAACTCATTTTGAAATTCTTTTAATTTTTGTTGCATTTTTTTTAGACAATTTCTTTTCTTCCGTGGAGAAATTAAGAGAGATAGATCGATTTCGTTTTTGGCCTTCTTTGTGGAGAATTTTAAAGACTCCAAAATGGCCTTATCACGTTCAGTTTCCCAGATAGTCTCCGAAAAATATCGGTAGAAAATTTTTCCTGTTTTACATCTTCTGGAATTTAAAATATAAAAGAAATCAAGGTTTCTTTTCTCTTATGTGCCTTCATTATGACATCACATTGAAGTTTTTATGCTCGCAGTTTTTTTGCAAACATCTAACTCTTTACACCTTTTGCGTTTATTTCTACAGCAATATTACATTTTTTTCTCCATTTTGCACTCGTGACTTGAAACAAGCCACTGACCTGGAATTATTTTTTTTCTGACAAATTTAATGGCTCAAAGCTTTAACTACAGTGGTTGCGAGAAACTTATGATGATAAACACAGGGGAGAAAAATTATTGAATGAGACGGTTTCGTGTGGCACAAAATAATTTTTTTTTTGTAAGTTCTAGTGAGTCATTTCGATGTTTAAAATTACTGTAATTATCGATTCATGTTTCAAATAATTTATTGATTGAGAACAAAAATAATTCCATTAGATATTTCTGTATTGAGTTGGTCTGACTATATCTGTTTATTCCACTTGCTATACAGTTTCTCATATTCGAAGATATCGTGCAATGCAGCGTTAAATACATCACTTCAAATTTTATGCAATATTATTCACGATATCTTCTCATTCCTCTATCAGTTCTCTAGAAGAGCAATTTTTAAGTCATGAAAATAAATGAAAAATTATTGAATAACAAAAAGAAAAACGCACAATTCCCATGTGTGCAACCTTTTTTTGCAATTATTTATTTTTATTCATTTTTTTATTCCCGCGTATAGCCTTGCGGCTCTTCATAACTTTTTTCCAATTATATAATGGATGTTATAAGCTGTATTTTTTTTTCAACAAAAAAAGGTCCATTAAAAAAATTCTCTATTCAATATAAATTCTAAATTATTTAATTTAATTATAAAGCAATTCATTGGGTTTATTTTCATTAATTGAAAATTGTCACCGAAGTTTATTCAATATTTATCATTCTCCCGTTAATCAAAATATTTAATTACGAAATATCTCCATAACACAAATTACAGGCAATCATGTGAAGCTCATAGGACGAGCTCATCGAAAATATTCCACATAACTCAGTAATTAGGCTTCTAGTTGCTGAATAGCACTACTAGTACGCCACTTCATTGTTGTTAGGTATTTTCGAAAGAATATTTATGATAAACTTGCAGGCTTTATCCAAACAATTTGCTTTGCATAATGAAAATTTTCATGATTGAAGAATGGATTCAAAATTGAATTTAAGAAGTGGAAATTCACTTTGTGCTCCATTTAATAACTATTGATGAATGATCATCAAAATGTTGAGACTATTGATGGCCACTCAAACAAGTCGTAGATCTCATGTTTTACAGCCCTGTAAAATGCCCTTCATGTCGGAGAACGACCATTACTATTGGTAAATAGTGGAACTAAGTATACGACCACAAAGAAGGCCCATGGGACTTTGGGCAACTTTGTAACGAGGGATAGGGGAAGAAAGGAGAATTATAGAGTTAGTGAAGTCTTTGAAGTGGAGAATAAGTGTAAGCTTGCAAGGGATGATGATGAAAAAATGCACAGGAAGAATATTGCTAATGAATTGGAAATGAAACGTGGAACAAACGAGATATCCTTTGAAACTAAATAGAACTGGTGGAACGGAACTATCGAATGATGTGCGATATCTCAAATTTAATGCAAAGTTTAGCATTGATTAATCGATTGAAAATGATCGATTGGAAATTGCTGTTCTTAGAAGAAAAAATAATAATGCAGGCGCTTTTAATTGTTAGTCTTTTCTGAAAAAAAAAACATTATGAGGTCTAATCGAATTCCGATGGTCGATATCGAGTACCTGTCACACCTGAATTTTATTGGTTGATCGGAATTCCGCGAGTTAAGCGAGATATTCAAAAGAAACGAATATCGTGTGCGGGGTATGTATGTCTATTAAAGAACTATTCCAGATGAGTTTTGAATGATATGTCATTTGGTTTCGCGCATAATATGTTATTTTGCTCCTCAAAAACAGAAACAACCATTTATAATTTAAAAAGGAATTTTTTTTTTGAATCCCGAAAACTGATGAGACATGAAGACATGCATAAATATTGATTTGGTGGAAGTCATAATCGGCAATGTGCGCGTAAAACGCACGTCATGATCCATTGAAATAAATTGTATTAGCCAGCGAATTTTTTTACATTCTAAATGAAATTATCCGGTGAACGTGGCCCAAAATTTGGTAAGCAAGCCCGGACAGTATAGAGTTGATTTGTCAATGTCCTTAGGTCGCTTATAGAAATCAGTTTAGGTTTAAAAATATTTGGGGAAAAATCAAGAAATTTTTCAGTAGCATTCTTTCTTGGCTATTAACCATCAAAATCTCCATAAACGTGATTTTTGAGCTATTTTCAAAATAATTTACGTTGAATTCTGCGATTAATTTCATGCCATCACTTGACTACTTAATTCAAAGATAAACCTCATGTGTAAGTAATCCATCTCAAGTCCACAGATTCTTGACTTGAGATCATGAAGAATGCCAATCATTACTTCAACTCAGGTACATTCAAGATCAACATAGAGAGAACCGGTGAAGTCGTTGATTAACAGACCGAAAGACCGTTGAAAGTTCGAAAGTTTCGTTTTCTCATGTTCATTTATGGCAAAAGATCACTGAAAACTAGCGAAATAACTTTGATAAATATTTGAACGAATTAAATATTGAGGTCTCTGAACTCTGGAGGAAATGAGATCTTCGATAGTTTAGATCGAAGGAGGAGCCGAGGAAAGAAACAATGCCATTTACTTCAAAAAAGGACTCGTAAAAAGTTTTACTCTATATTGATCCTCGAACTGTGATAATTTATTGGAAAAAAAATAAAGGCGGAGAATCCAAAGTTCTTCATGCAAGTTCCAGTCGTAAGGAAGATGATAGCACTGCTAGACTCCTTTGCGATGAAGAGAGACAGTCTCACCAAATTTCATAATAACTTATTACAAAATTTTGGACAAGTGTGAAGCATTAGTTTCATCGTGTAACTTGAATCCAGTGAGCTTAGGTTTAATGTAACATGTGGGTTCGTGTATCATCGCGAGACCTTGACAGATATGACATTGTTTTAGGAGAGAAAATGCCTCCTGGATATGATACGTAATAGTCAAGAAGGGATGCTGTTGGAAGCATCACATCCAGCGCCAAGGAGGAAAGATTTTTATGCTATGGGGAGAGAATTTTGAATTAAAAGAAAATTATATATACGCAATACTTCTAGGGATACTGGATCAAGCATTTGATGCGACTCCAGATAAATATGGAATGATTATAGGATGTGAGTATTTTCAACCAGATTATTGAAAATTTCGGAAGCATTTCTTGGTTCAAACGATTTTATTGACATATGGGGGAGACCGGGGCAAAATGGGGTACTTTAAAGCACATGTCTCCGTACCCCATTTTGCCCCGGTATCCCCTAATACAAAGACTGAATAACAACTTGTAGTTGCAGTTACAGCTAGATAATTATCTGCATAGTTTCAGCCCATGAGCTTTGACTTATATTTGAAGTAGTTCTATACTTCTTCGCAATAGTAGTTGAGTGTGAAGCAAGAAATAAATAGAAAAATCATTCAGAAATTAATATTTATGCTTAAAAACCTAGTTTTTGGTGTTGAAAGCAGCGGTGTTGAAAAGCATTTCTCTATGCTGAAAAACAATCATTTATTACAAAGTTATGAGACGGTCAGTAATTTTCATATTGGATCGTAAATTTTTGTTTGCTCTTTCCTTTTTCCAAGACACTTTTCAGATTTTAATCTTTTAGCTAACCTGAAAGTGCGAAAATCTGCATGATCCCATGAGCCACCGTGTTATTTTTATTCCGTTTTGATTCATTATGGACCAAACAAAACGGTCAATTCATCAGAAATTTCACGAGATACTTAAAATTCATATAAGTTTTCTGTTGAAATTTATTTCAGATTTTAATCTTTGAATCCGTATGGGTATAAAACTACCTTAAGTGGATGGTAATAAACAATAACGTCTCAACCAACAGTTTTTCTGAAATTTTATAGAAGGCATGTTTGAGTTCAGAAATGCTTGTTTACTGAAAATATACTGTCAAAAATAAAAAATAAAAAATGTCGGTTAAGAAGTTATTGCTTATTACTGTCCGAGTGATCTTGTGATTTATTGTTAGGCTAGTGTTGGGGTTGAGAAGCAGAAGATTTGGAATAGGGAAATTTTTTAGAAAAAAGAAAAAAACGCTATGATGCATTTCTTGGTAATAAATAATAAAGAATAGTTTTTTAACAGTGACTGATCATCAGAGATTTCGGTCGGGTGATGGGGCTTCCCCGCCCTATTATTTCGGTTGCGACATTGCCGAATCCACTCTACACTGCCTTGATGGATATAGTGTGTTTTCGGCAACGTCGCTCATTGAACAACTTCATTTAGCATGAGGAAAATTTCGTTACCTACTAGAATTCATTTCAGTTCTCCATCAACTTTGTAGGATATGTTATTTAAAATAAATAATAGTTTGTTGAACACTTCGATGAATAAAGACAATTTGTTTGAGAATTCTCCGCTCAACCGATTGTTCATGCAAAGATCAAATCATCGGGTCAAGAATATCTTCTCATAGAGCGAGCAGTGGAAGGTTAACTTTAGCCAATCACGAATTCTCTTCAAATTCTGCAATAATCTATCATTTACTTGGAATATCTCTAAATACTCAAATATCCTCATCCGATTCTGCCAACACTAATTTCTACATGAACCCCGAAAAATTTCAAATAAAAAAAAATTGCTATATTCAACTTGTTGAAAAAATATTATATTTTCTATAAAAACTACAAAAAAAATATTCATAGATTTTCCAACGCATCTCATTGCACCATTTCAGTACTGATTTTATTTTATCATTCATTTTAATATGAATTTTGTCCTCATTTCAGGGAACAAATATCGTCGTTGGCTACTAATTAACCTCATGATTGGAAAAAACGCAATTATATTCTGTTTGCAGGATAATTAATTCATCTCATCAATGTGGCAGTGAAAAAGTATTACGGAAATAAGTTGATCCAATTCATTCACAATTTTCATAACATACCTCGAAAAAAAAAGAAATAGAGAAATTATTCTAAAGTTTTTTACTTCATAAATTCAATTCTTGTACAAAAATTATGTATCCAAATCAGTTTATTAACGATTTTGTTAATTTATTTCCTCGAATATAGGGGAAGGTGAAGAGAAATGGACACAAGAGGTAAAGCGGACACGGGTTAATTTTTGTATTTTATACTATGAAAATTACTCGAAATGAATGGGAATATTGGAGATAGGTTCTTTCTTGATGATCCCATTGGAAAGATGAGGAAATTCCCCATGAAAGTCATGTCGAAAGTTATTTTTTTTAATTCTTAAAAAATTCAATTTTTTGCACAATTTGAAGATGAAACTCTTCAGTTTTTCTCATATATAAAATAATTCCGGTCTCGTATATAAACGAATGAATAGTAATAACACAGTGTCTTATGAGTCACTGTTAGGTTTCAGACAGTGGCTCATAAGACGAAAAGATGAAAATCTGATTAGATTAGGAAAAATGTCTCTAAAAAGAGAGGAATATAAACAAAACTTTACGATCCAATAGGAAAATTATCGACCATTTAATAATTTTGTAATTAATGACTGTCCTTGCTGAATTGCCACAGGCATGAGTACGCCAGTGAAATGGCATACTATTGTTTGAGTAGCAATTAACAAATAATTAATATAATTCAATATTTCTTCTTTGAATTCGCTTTTAATGCCAGGAAAAAAGCATTCATCCATAAATAACAATTTCCCAGCGTTTTTTTCCTTTTCTTTTTCTTTTCAGACACTCAACGACTCAATTTTCTATTGATCATACTGCTTTAATGATTTCCAAAAAAAGTCCCAAGAGAATTTGAATAAAAATTTTTCAAAATTATCTTCATCCACTATTTTATTCCAGAAATTCAATCACGAATTTCACTTGAAATTAAAATTAAGAGAATACTAAAGTTCTGTGAAAAAACAATTAATTGATTGAAGTATGACTCGCGCAGACGAATAAATGTGCAGAGTGATAACAATCAAACAAGTGAACCACTTCAGAAAGTGAGGGTAGAAGAATTACACTCCGAGTGGCACTTGCACATATTTTTTTTCTCTGTTTCTTTTTTTCTGCTTAGCATTTTGCGTGTTTTTTCAACATTACTCTTTAACATCACTCAACTTTACACTGTGTAAAGTCACTCACTGATGGGATAGATGAACCCATTCATTCCGATTCCTCTCAGGAAATAAAACCGCGAGGCAATCGATTTTTTTTTGCTGAATATTTTTACAGTATTCATATTGTTTGATTTGCTTCTATAGTGGAGAATTCTAATTGGGAATTTTCACCCGAAGACCCGTTAACACAATTTGTTCGGGTCCAAAAAATCACGAGCATAAAAAAAATAATTGAGAATAGAATTCAGGGATAAAAGGAAACATGATAAAACTCAATTTGGGGTTGGATTTTTTTTTTCTGATTGGTGGCCTTTACGAAAAAATTACCCAATAATGAAGACATGTTACAGTATCTTCTCAATTTTTTCCCAATTTTTTTTGCAAAGTATCTGATTACGAAAAAAAAATCTTGGATCATTTTACGCCAATCTTTACCAATTCTCTCTTTTTAGAAATCTTCGCAAATTACATGAATGCCTGGGAGGTAAAAGGGCTTCAGTGCCCAAAGAGGTTCTTTTTACAATTAAAAGTGCGTATGTCCAAAATGCATTTCGAAATATCATTCAAAAGAATATGGAACTAAAGTAGCTCACAAAAAATTGAAGTAAAAAGCACCGTATCAACCAATGGCTTAATTCGAGAAGCACATCTCCAGTAACTGCTAGGAATACGCCCTTTCGTAACTTACATATTTTAACAAAATTGAAAAAATTTCCTTACAATATAGACGTGCTGAAGCTTTTCCCACTTTTTTTTAGATTTTTTCGTGAATATTTTTACTCTAAAAGAAAATCCGGTCCATTTTACTCCGAGGGTCCGTTTTAGCCTAGCCTTCCTTATAATTGAAGAAATGACAGGGAATAAAGGGATGTCTATACAGGAGATACGTCTTCTTGTTATTAATTATTCCGGACATAAAATTCAAAATTTGAAAAAAGAATTGAAAACAAAAAGGCATATGTAAGTCAGATACGCCCTTTTCATATTAATAAGTTGATTCAACAAGTTTTTTTTAGATATCTGAATGAAATATTGGAAAAAATGTTTCTCGAAAGAAAATTACCCTCAAAGGTAATCTCTCGAGCTCATTACGATCATTCATATCACTCGGAGGGAAAAAAAAAACTATTACCTCAATAATCTGAAATCGATGAAAAAGCCAGGAGTAACTCCTAAGTCTTTATCCGTATTTTCCCCGCACTGTCCCTCGGCCCCTTCAGCGAATAAAGACAAATACACCTTTCAGTAGTGAAAAATCGTTGTGATCAGCCGGAATCCTTGTTTCTCACAACTGTAAAATAAAAAAAAAAAAAAAATAGAAAAATCCCAGTAGAAACTTTAACGTTGAATTTAACCGACAACAGCGCCCTTTTGGCGTTGGCGAACATGCTCCAGGCGATTCAGGTGCATAATACACACAGGCTTCAGTCTCGCTGGAGCAGCCGATCCAGTAGCATCACACCCCTTGCCCCCAAAAAGTTCAACGAATGTGAGACATAAAAATCTCCGAGAATTCTCGTTAAAAAAAAAGACATCCAGAACAAAAATTGAAAAAAAAAATTTATTCTCATTAATTTCAGTGATTTAAATGTGAATTATTTAATCAGTGGATAATGAATTTTAATATTACTAATATTATTAATATTCAAGGGAATTAAATAATGTCATTCAATATGCAAGGTATGTAGTGGGAATGTTAACGAAAAAAAAAAATTCCATTAAAGTGATAAAAAAAATTATGATATTAATTTTTTTCTTCTTTTCATTCTTCTATCACATGTTGCGCGTTGGGGCAATAAAAATGCCAGAGTACAAAAATGAGGAGTATAAAAATCCATGGGAAAGAACGTAATCCGTTTTATGTCGTCTCTTGAGGCACCTTTATTTCGTTGAAAGTGTCGTAAACTTTTGAATTCTCTTTCATCCCTCTTGCTTCCACGAAAAATGTCTCTCTACATCTTTCAAGAAAAGTTTTCTCCAGCCTCTCAAAACTTCTATTCACTCTGTTTGTTCTAGCGTGTCGTTTCGATGAGTAGTTTTGAGGGTCCCGTGCCAGAAACGATTTTCCATCTACACTCTACTGTCACAAGTGCTGAATAGCACTAGCCCAAAGATTATTATTATTATTATATATATAGAGAGATTGGTGCAACATGTTGCCCGGTGTTCTTCAGCGATAACGCAAAAGTTTTTGAAATGAAAAACTTTTCGTGGCCGTTTGTGGATTTTTGTAAGAAGCTTGAGAGAATATTGAAGTGAAAATTTCATTTTTTTTTTTTTTTTAAGACAGCAAAGTTTATGATTATGTGAATTTTCGAATTTTTGGTTGAAAGCCAGAAAATAAGGGAGACCATGAACTGAATTTTTTCTAGAGTCAAGGCCTCTATGGAGTGAATTGAAAAAAAACTCCAATAAATAAGAACATGCTGGAACATTTTTCAACATTTTTTTGAGATTTTTTCAAAAAAGTCTTCATTTTGAAAAAAAAAATTATGTTCATTTTACCCCGCAAAAAAGATTTTCTCTCAATAGTTTTTTGAATTTTTTTACTGAATTTTGTTTTTGCTTCAATTTTTTTAGACTTACTCGGAATCTGAGGGGAATGGAGGAATATCTGTGATTAAAGTCTTTGTAGAGGAGAATTACGTGTATTTTTTTCTTTCTATTGCTTTTAGTTTCAGAGATATTTACAGAGAATTAATCGTGAAGGAAATTGATTCATCCTGTGTTTCCACTTGGCTACTGATGTTATTTTGTAGGTAGCTAGATTAATATATCTCGTAATTTGAGGGAAATAGGAGAGAAATCACCATGATTGCTTTTACGCAAGGCCTTGACTATTATCTATGTTTAGAGAAACAAAATTATTCTGTGCAAAGTATTTTTTCTCAGTTTTAATGACTACAATAGGCGCTTTGGAGGTTTTCGACTTTACAGATCTAATATTTAGAGGCCTGCAATGACTAAAGTATAGGCGGAGGTGGTGTGAAAAAAACATATTTTGGTTTTTATATTTTATCCTAAAATTTTTTGAAATCAGTGGAAATATGTGTGATGTGATATTTTAACAAATTCCATTGAAAAACTGAGGAAATTTCCGAGGGAAATCATATGTTGGAATTGATTTATCGAAATTTTTCTAAAATTCCATTTTTTGGTAGGGATTTCACGTTTCTGGAAATTTGAATTTTTTTGAGATATCTCCGGTTTTCTATGTCGTAAGGACTTGGGATCGATTTCAAATGGAGAGTGAGATCATTCACCATAAATTGATGTTGTTCTGATGAAAAATATCAATTTCCTTGGTATATTTAGAAGGAAAAAAAATGATTTCCACAAAATTCCATGATGCAATCATTTTTAGGCTCTTGAAGTATCTCCAAAACTGATAAAAAAAAAAAAACACACTAATTGATGAGAAATGATGCAACTGTTTATTTAAAGGGGAAGAAAAAACGTGAAAAAACATCGAAATTGGAAAAGTTTTGACCATCCATTCGTGCCGAAAGAAGTCGAATTTTGAAAAAAAAAAAAATATATCCGAAAATCACTTTCAACCCACGCTTTCCACCAGAAATTCCCTCAGCTTTTCAATGGAAAAAAAATTATTAAAAAAATTCCATCTCGACCCCTTCCATTGTAACGTCCATTTCACCCCATTTTCCTCTAGTTTTGCTCAAAAAAACAATATTTATCAGAATTTTGAGCAAAACACAATATTTAAAGAAATTTCAGAGAATTCTAGTCAAAGTCTTTTTCCAATATTTTCATACTCTTCTCCGCAATCCATGACGTTCTTTGTTGAGAGTTAGAAATACAGGAAAAAGTCTTGAAAACCATTCAGCATTTCTCCGATTTGAAGATATTTCTTGGAAACATTGTAGCAATGTTAAATCTGCTTGTCTCGTTTTAACGCTTCGCTACTCATTTCCCCTGGAGCTTTTTGTATTTTCCATTGTTCTGAATATCATTGGACCGAGGCTGATTGGGTTATAACCGTTCCCACGAAACATTTTCTTGGTTTTTCAAATTCACTCAAGACAGAAAACGAAATGAGTTGATTTTATTCAGAACTAAATGCTTTGTAAAATGAAAATATTAAGTATCTCTTCGTGAAGAACAGAATTGGGTCTGGGAAAAATGTATATACCTGGGGTAAAATAGATGATTCAATTGAAGAAAAAAAGAACAAATTGAAAAAAAATATTAAGGGAGGAGGGGGGGTGAAGGGTTAATGTGTGAAAAGACACTTTTTAACGAAATTTTCTTTAGACGTATGGGTTGAGCAAATGCATCGAAACCTTTTGAACATTTTTTATTATGGATTCGACAACATTGAGTAATTTTTTAATGCGAAACTATCCACAAACAAGCCGGTGACGGAGCTTTTCCAAGAACGTTTCTTTGAAATAGACGATTTGCGGTGATCACTGTATCTCAGCTGGAAATTATCAAAAATAAAAAACCATTGAAATTTAGTCAAAGTATCATTGAATTCTCCCCCCAACGATCTCTGATTATTATTTTTCATGTTTCAATTTTGAGTGGTCATTTAAAGTGAAAACTGCTATTTTTTTACGAAAAATTGCGCCATTTTGTAGGTGGAAAATGCCCTTAATGCAAATAAAAAAATCAAAGATCGTTGGGTCGAGGATTTAATGATACTTCGACTAAATTTCAATGGTTTTTTATTTCTGATAATTTCCAGCTGAGATACAGTGATCACCGCAAATCGTCTATTTCAAAGAAACGTTCTTGGAAAAGCTCTGTCACTGGCTTGTTTGTGGATATTTTCGCATGAAAAAATTACTCAATGTTGTTGAATCCATGCTTAATAATGTTCAAAAAGTTTCAATAAATCTGCTCAATCCATACGTCTAGAGAAAAATCGTAAAAAAAAAGTGTTTTTTTTTTCACGCTTCAACCCTTACCCCCCCCCCCCCCCCTTACAGATAAAAAAAAATAGTTGAGAACGTCGAAAATTTTATCAAATACAAATTCTCCTCGAGGTATCAATTCCACCTCGTCTCCCCCTACATAGAATTTTCTATCTTCATCGAATTCCAATATCTCAAAAAAATAAACTACTTCCAAATTAATTTATTATGATTCACAGCTTCATTAGCAAATGAAATTTTGAATAATTTATAAAAGTCGTCAACTTCATTATCACAAGTGAAAATTAAGAATTGTATTATTTGATGTTTCACGTTTTTGCTGGGATGGGTAATGTCAAATTGATAGAACACGTATGCTCATGAGTGAAGTGGAATGAGATCCTTTGGCACTTTAACGTAATTTGCTGGAGAATGAAGACCACTTGCATTAGCACTTGGTCACGTGCACCTGAGCTTTTATTAATTATTTTTTTATAGGTATATTATCAATGAGCTTGAGGAAAAGAGAGCGAAAGGTGGTTCGAGCGTTAGTATTGAAGATGATAATTAATTCTGGAGGAAGTATCGATTTTTTTAATAATAATGAAATTAGCACACATTTGACAATTTTATCCATTCTTTCAAACAAATGAATAATTATAAAAAAAAAATACTTGGAAAATTTGCACTTATAGTGTTTTTTTAATTTTTTACGTGTATGTACATATTCGTTATTTTTTTGAATATTCCATTTGTTAAGAAAAAAAAAACCATGAAAATTGTCAGATGTCGACTATTTTTAGTGTCATTTTTTTCATTTGACAAAAATTGTAAATTTTTCATAATTATTTAAATTATTTGTTGATAGGCAATTGGAAAAGACAAGTTATTGTGATAATGGTAAGAGAAAGTGGCTAAGATTTCAATTTCGAAATTTGAAAGAAATCCTTCTTCATAGTCTAGAATCTTGACTTTTGATTCGTCGTGAATTTGTAGAGTAGAATTGGGGAAAAGTTGATAAATTATTCATGAGATTCTGTGAGAGGTTCTTCAAACAGATTTCCTGAATGACGTGACATTTCTGAAAAGTACGAGCAATATTTCATTTATTTTCTTGTGATCAATCCTTTGAAAATATTTTCAAAACTAGCGGTGACACGTGAAAAGAGACTATTATTGGTCGTGATGGGTGCTATCTAAAAAAAAAAAAATCAATATGAATTTCGAAGAATGGGCCATTTTTGAAGCACCATTTTTTTTTAACTCCGAAAGAGAAAATGGGCGAATGGATGTTTTTTTCTAAAAAAAAACATTATATACTAAAACAGTAAATAATGTTCAATAGAATCAGGATTTTCTAACTTGTTTTTGAAATCTTTTTTTTTGCTTCAAAAAATGGATTTACCAAAAAAGAAGAGTTTTTTTCTGTTCTTCTATCAATTATTCTTTGATATGGTGATATCAGGGGAAACCAGGGTAATATGAACTTCTGGGGCAAAATTGTCTAGGGATTTTTTTCGAAGTGAAGGACTTCATCAAAAAAATAAGAAAAAAATTGAGAAGATGCTCCACCAAGTCTACTTTGTTCGGTAATTTTTTCCAAATGGTTTTGTAGATCCCTCCATTAAAAAAAAATTCCGATTCATTTAATTTCAGCAGGACCATTTCCCCTGGTCTCTCCTACTTCATATTGCCACCTTAGTAACAAAGTAGCGTGAGTGCTCGACACGCTAAACTTTGCTGTAAAAGAGGTGTATCTCCAAAAATTCCGCCAAACTGTTTTTTATGGTGTCCCGAATATTATTTGAGTAACTGAAAATCAGAATAACACAGTGGCGTAATTGCTAATGTTGAAGCGAAATGGACCTATCTCCGTACTTACGTAACTTAGTTTTTTTGTATTTTCCACGTTACGTCTTGAGCTTACGTCATTTTGTTTTTTGCATGTTTATTTCGAAAAATCTCAGTTTGGCACATACGCCTTTTTATTTTAATAATTGCTTCATCTGATATGCGAATATTTGAAATTACGTCTTTTTGCTCTTTGAATTTTTTATCTAAATTATGGTATTTTCGGCTCTTTGTTTTTATCGTTTTTCTATTAAATTATTTTTTTGGACTTACGTCTCTTCGTCATTATCAATTCGAAGTAACAAAAAGATATATGTGCTGGAGAAACGCCACTTTGTTATTAATATTTCTTTAGTGATTAGGAAAAATTCAATAAAAAATCTGGAAACAAAAAGACGTAAGTGCTGGAGATACGTCTCTTTGTTCGTAGTGGGTGTTACCTACGCCTATATATTATTATTTATTTATTTTCTTCCCTATTATTGCATAAAATGCTCAAAAAAACCTACTGGAGGAAGAAAAAACATACATCACTCTGTTTTCTCATGAAATAATGTAAAAAATGGCACTTACGCCACTTTGTTACAAAGGCGACGATATCATTACCAATAGTCTAATGATTAATAGATAAAAATCTTGAATTTGAAAGACTGAAGGTGATGGTTTCATATTGTTGAAGAATAAATCCGATTTTGTAAAATTTCGTAAAATAAAAATTGAAAAACGAATGCATCGAGTTAAAAAAAATATCGATATTTCGAGAAAAAAAATCTATGTTACAAAAATATCGGAGTTATATAAGAAAGCGATTGTTCTGTAGATGAAAATTAATTGTCGATTCGATGAAAGAAATGATTTCCCTCATAAAACCACATATTTCAAAAATAATATCCATTAATCTCACGGGATCTTATTCTTAAGTAAAAGGATTTCTTAAGAAAAATCTTTGCTGGACAATAAATCCTCAAGATAGAAAAGGCAAAAAAGAAAAAAAAAGAAATATTCAATACATAAAAAGATTATTAAAGGTAAGGTGAAAGACCTTATGTGAAAAAGGTTGGGGAGCTTTCGTGCTGATGCATAGTCGATGGCTATTGTACTGTGTTGCATACACGCTATCCTTTCAGACTCCACCAGTGTATCAGGGGCCTGTAGCAGAACTTCTAGTGGCATAACCCGTGCGACAAATGGTAGTGGAAATTGCGATGGACTTGAACGAAGAATGGTCGATATTACAAGAGATAAGCCAATCAAAGTTGCTGTTAGAGTTCAAGTACCAGTACGGGATCATCCTAAGGTCAGTTTCAATTATTCATTCTATTTCTCATTATTATTATCATCACGATTATTATTATTCTGTTGAATGGATTTTATCCAGAGAATTATACGAATATCAAGTTTTCAGACAAATTGATCTCGTTTTGTCATCAGTTTCTTTTTGAAAATATCTCGGAAATTAAGCGAGATAAGGCGATTTCACCCCATCCCTTTTTTCTAAAGATATCAAGACCTACAAAAGAAGTATGATAGTAAAATCGCCCTATCTTGCTTAGTTTCTGAAATATTCTTGAAAAACTGATGCTGGAATAAAATCGATTTTGTCTAAAAACTCCATAGTTATTGAATTTTAACGAAAAAATAGGGAAAAAACTCTATTTCATTGAGCTCTTATTGTGTGTGCGCAGTTTAATTTTGTTGGGAAATTATTGGGCCCAAAGGGGAATTCATTGAAACGCCTTCAAGAGGAAAGTGGCTGTAAAATGGCAGTTCTAGGTCGTGGCTCAATGAAAGATCGTCAAAAGGTAAATCGAAAAAAAAAAAGAAAATTGTTTCTTTTTCTTCTTTTGATTTGTTAGTTAATAACTTTTGCATTAACCATCGGAATTTTGATATTCTTCTTCTCGACACTTTTTGTGAATTAATTGATAATTAAAGTTTTCGGTATGATTTTCATTTTAATTTTCTTGGCTCTCCATGAAAATTGAAAAATGAGGCTTCTTGCTCGGAATTTTTTCTCGGAGAAGCCCGAGTTTTGCGAGTGTTTTCTCATTCCTCAAGGTAAGTTGTCTCGCAAGTGCTTCATCTTTCAAATTTGATCATTCTTCTTTTTTATTATTAAGGGCATCCTTATTTTAATATCCCGAAAATCGAAGTCAATCGACTATTCAGAGCTAAATATTTTATTGAAGTTAAAAAAGATATATTTTATTAAAGTGTTCAAGATTGTCCTATAAAAAAAGCAACAAGAAGAGGAATTGTCTCGTCGTTTTTGAAAGAATTGTATATTATTAATCATTCTGTTCTATTAATAACTAATTATAAACTTGATTTGTCTTTAAATTAATATCTCTGAATTTTTAAATAATAATAAAATTATTCCAGAATTAAATAGAGATTTGCAGTATTTATGGTGATTTTTTTTCTCAGAGTTGTTCTTACACTGAGAAAAGAATAATGGTAAAAACTATTAAATCCTGATGCCATTGGTCCTTGGCAAATATTTCTTTGAAACAATTTGAAAATCTGTCAAATTTACTGAATTTAGTTAATTCAACTAATTAATCTGTTTAATTAGACTAGAACTAATTAAACTCAGTAAATTCAACAACGTTTTGAATTATTTCAAAAAAATATTTGCTAAAGACCGATGACATCAATATTTGATAGTTTTTACCGCTATTTTTTTTCTCAGTGTACTTATAAAACAGGTCTTTAAGAAAATTTCACTATTTCGCGTTGATTCCGGATATTTGACAAGAAATGAACTTCTAAATAGAGTCGCCTTATCTCCTTTCACTTCATCATTACAGAATTATTTGTGAATTCCCTTTACCTGCTGAATTCAGAATAACTAATTGAAGAAAAAACAGAAAAAGCAGAAAAATAATTGTATTAGTGTGAAAAGAAAACACGAAATTATCAAAGAATTCTCAAATGGAAGAAAAGCATTCGAAGGAATTCCTCGAGAAAATAAATACGACGATGGCAAAATAAAATTTCTATTTGGGTCATCTTTGAATTAAGCCAGCAACTTGTGTACTAAAAGTGCACTCACCAGATTATGAAAAGATCGTCCCTCCTTTTATTTTTCCTCCTCTATTTGATTTCTCCTCTCTTTTTCCACCCATGGAAAAAGTATCACGCACCACTCTCTTACTCTGGAATAATAAATACACGTGAACGAAAAGTAAGAGAGAGAGAGGAGAGATTTTTCAGTGGGGTAGAGCATGGAGATTTGCACGAGGATGTGACTTTAATGACTTCCTTAATTAAAAGCTGTACGTCTCCGTGGCTTGCGGGATACCTTTACTTTCACCACCAATGTAGTATGAAGTAGTCAAAGGTGTTTTCGAAACTTCAGGAAATTTTGTTTAAACTTTTCTGTCTGTCTTTGTGAGTCACCTATGGAAGTTACGTGATCGCTCAAATTTTTGATACTTAGTTTTTATCGAAAAAATAAAATTGCCAAAATAAAATCTTTAATACCATGAAGGCACCAGTTATCGGACAGATGAGGGAATGACACTAGTTTCTGGACAGTGAGAGTTTAATTATTAAAATGATAAAAAATTGCACTCAAGTGAATCAAAAAAATCAGTTGATTTTTATTTTGGCACTTAGCAAATATTGAAAAATCTAGTCTTCTCAATTAAATATTAATTATTAGTATATCTTGCCGCTCTGTCCGTATACTGGGATATGTTCGGTAACTGGGTCCACCATGATAGTCGCAATTTTCAATTTTGTTTAAATAATTATCTTCCGCGGGACTTTTCTTAAAAAGTGGAGATCTTTCAGAAATAATCTTAAAAAAATCGTGATGATGCTCCAACATACCGTGGTGGCCCCGGTTTCTGACACTTTAGAGCTCGTTTTTGACAGCATAAATCGAAGACAACGACTATTTGCTCATTGAATGTAATTTAATTATTTCAGTACACATTTTTTGCGCTAAACGAGCTCAGCAATGGAATAGTAAACAATATACTGTACATTTGAATTTAACTGAGAAATTTCCAGAAGTTGTCAGTTATTGAGGCACTGTCAGAAACCGGGGCCACCACGGTAGCTCTACGCTGAGAAAAAAATAATGGTAAAAACAATCAAATATTGAGGCTAATGGTCCTTAGTAAATATTTTTTTGAAATTCCTTGAAAACAGCTGTTGAACTTACTTACTTTGATTAATTTAACTAGTTAATCTGTTTGAATTGACTAAATTCAGTAAATTCAACAACTTTTTTAATTATTTCAAAAAAATATTCGCTAAGGACTATTTGCCGCAATATTTGATTGTTTTTACCACTATTTCTTTTCTCAGGGTATTGTTTGATTTTTTCAAAAGTTCTTGTAACGTTCACTGTAGAGAAAATCTCATTTCCATTTTCTCTCACAGGTCTGTTTTGCCCTGGTCTTCTTCATTTCGATTGAGGGAAAATATTCACTGTATTTTTAGAGTAAATTTGGTAGAAATAGTAATATTTGCTTTCAACTCATAGTTCTTTTTCACGTGGACCCATTCAACCACATGTATAACAGTTAAATTCAAACATGAATATTTTTTATAGAGGAAAATGGACCTCTGGAACAAAATGCTTCTGGAATTTCGTTTGAGAAGTAAAGGATGCAGGGAAAAATATGAAAAAAGTTGAGAGTCATTTTTCAATTGTTGAGTAATTTCTTCAAATCTTTTTCTCCAGGTCTTCACTTAAAAAAAAAATCTCAGTTCATTCTGCCTCTATCTTATCTACATTGTGGACAACTGACTCTGGTTTTTTTTTAAGAGTGAAGGCCTCTACGAAAAAATATTAAGAAATCATCTGATAATGTAGACATGCTGGAGCTTCTTCTCAATTTTTTCAGAATTTTGCAGGCAGTCCTTCGCTCCGAAAAAAAATTCCTGAATCATTTTGCTCAGGAGATCCATTTTATCCTGGTCCTTTCTACTAGTAGAAACACAGGTATGACTAGGGAAAATGCAACTGCGTGGGATCGTGGAAGGGGGAGGAGGTATTGGTAAAACGCCGAGAGGCGAATGAATGCCGAATAAAAAAATTGTGTTCATGAACAGGAAACCTTGTATTAAATTCAAGTAAAATTAGGTTTCATATTGGCAAAATAATTTTAACATAATTCAATTATTTCCTTCAATTATCTCCTTTTATTGTTCATTATTGTGCAAATCCCTCAAGTTTATGGGATTTTCTACAAACAAAATCTTTCGACATTTTTTTGTAAATTTTCTACAATTTAATTCTCATTATTAATTTACATTGAAATTTTAACTTTATATTGAAATTATTAATTTCGTTCATAGGGTAGAAGTAGAGTTTGTGACCACTGTACTATTTGTAGCCACTCTATATCCAAATTCGGATATGAATCATTTTATAAGTACAATATCGTGGTGGCACGGTTCTTTGAAAGAGTGCCCTAGTAACTGACAATTTCTGTAAATTCCTCAGTTATATTCAAATTTACAATATGTTGTTTACTATTCAATTGCTAAGCTGGTTCAGCGCAACAAATATGTATTAATATAATTGAATTACTGTCTCATTTTGTCAGAAACTAGCTCTAAAGTGTCAGAAACCGCGGTCACCATGATGAGATTATAAGTTAGATTCGTACAATTATGAAAGTTTCGAAATTCTATAAAACTATTCATTCTGACTGGAGCATTTTTTTTTTATCAACTTGGTTTTGAAGTGGCCAAAAAAGGTGCAAATTTGGCCGAAACTAGTTATTTTACCCTATATTTTAGTTGAAAATACATTTTCTATTATAATCAGAAGAAAAAAACGATTATGAAGCTGTCAGAAAAATCGATTTTATTCCACCATCAGTTTTTTTGACAATATCTCGGAAATCAAGCGAGATAGAGCGATTTTGTCATAACTCTTAAAACTCTCTGCAAAAAAACGTTCCTGATAAAATCGTCTCATCTTGCTTGGATTTTGAGATATTTTAATGAAACTGGTGACGAAATGAAATTTATGTGAAACCCCCATGATACTAAAAATAGTAGAAATTTGACAATTTTTAGTATTTTTTTTCTTAACAAATAAATTTGTTCCAAAAAAATGAAAAATATGCAAATGTAAAAATTTTTTAAAAATATTAATGCAAATTTTTTAATATTTTTTTTTTGCAATAATTCATCTGCATGAAAAATTGCAAAAAATTTCAATTGTGTGCTAATTTTATTATCATTGAAATTCTCATATTCTTCCAAAAACTTTTTTTATAAGCCGCGTTTTTTCTATCAAAATTTTAAGACGATGGATCCATCTCAGATGATCAATTTATCATCATTAATATTCGATATTTGTTCAACCGATGAAATTATTTCAGTGGTCAAGATAAACTTCTCTAGTACATAGAGGTTTCCATGAAAGTTAGATGCAACTCGTTTGTGAACTTCTACTTTCACTTTAAATATTTGATCATCCAATTACGTTGCCGAGAGCTTGATCGATTAATTGAATACAAAATGTTGCAGAAAAAAAATGGAATTTTGAGAAAAAAATTGGAAAAATATTTTTGTGACGTGATAAAACGAGATGAATTCATTTTGTCATGAGACTAGTCGAGTAGCAATGCGGTGAATTTCGACCAAGTCTATCACAATTTTCTGTGTCTCTAATTTTTTCTACAAAAAAGGACTTTACAGCGAACTTCATTTTTACTATAAAGAAATCTTGGAAAATCATTCACTCCTCTGAAATGGTGGAAGCTGTTCCCTCAAATCTAGATAAATACACTTATCTCTTCATAATCCACAAGAAAATTTGCCCCTTACTTTTTCACAAAAAAAAATCTTCAAGCTTTGAGTGGGAAAAAAAATTAATAAGTGGAAAAGAAGAAATAGCATGTCACTATTTCCTAAAAGTTCTCTCACGAAAATTTTTATGATCCAATTTTTTTTTTTTTCAAGTACTTAAAAAACTCCTGAAACGCGAAGGCAGATTTTCACGTCTTTCGCATATTTCACATCATTTTCGCATGAAAAATGAAAGATGAAAATAAGAAAAATTGAAACATCTAGAATTTAAATTTGGAATCAAACAAAATACATATATCAACTTTGTAAAAATAATTTTTAAAATAATGTAAAAATTGAAATGCTTCAATTTATTAAAAAAAAAAAAAACAATTTTTCTTCAAAATTGAAAAAATTAATTATTCAAAAATAACAAATTGTCAATTGCAAATGCCCTTTTTATATTAAAAAATAATAATTATATTAATTCAACAGGAAGAAGAATTACGTGGTAGTGGTGATCCAAAATTTTCGCATCTGACGGAGGATCTTCACGTTGAAATAAGTGCTTATGCAACACCAGCCGAGGCACATGCACGTATTGCCTATGCCCTCGTAGAAGTTCGTCGTTTTCTCGTTCCCGTATGAAGCTAATTATCATGAAAAGAAATTTCACTAAAACTTTATCTCAACCTCATTTAATTACACTATGACATTGATTTGAATTAATGACTATTATTATATCCATTAGGATTACAATGATGACATAAGACAGGAACAAATGTGGGAAATGCAGATGATGAACTGTACGGAAAATAGTCAAGATGAATTGTCTAGTCCAGAAACAAATTCAGAACCAACGAGTTCACCTATATCCAGTACTACTGGACACTCCACTGATCCCCCGGAGATTTCCAAAGCATCTGGGACTTCACCTCATTTAATAACTTCTGGTAAAATAATGCATTCGAATGAATTTGAACAAAAAAAAAAGAAGAGGAATTTTCCAATTATTTTCATGGAAATTAGTATTTTTATTTTTCTTTATTCCATATGTATGACCTCTCGGCCTTTTACATTTGTTTCCCCCCCGCTGTATCGCATTCGCCGAGGGACGAGGGAAAACCTCATTTATATTTTCTTGAGGAAAACCTGCCCAGATACAGTCGTCCCTTGCGAGACTCCCGCTCGGTTAGGTGAAACTGTGGAATTAGAGCTTTTAAAATCTTTTTGGCTTCCCCTCGCCGGGATTCGAACCCGGGCCTTCTGCGTGCCAAACCCCCCGCTCTAACCACACAGCCACCGCCGTCGGTCATGGAAATTAGTAATTTGATCTTCAGAGAATTGTTGGAAAAAAAATGGACCATTATCTGTGTAATTTAATGCTACTGAATTCAGGGAATAATTGATTGAATGAATAATCATTCGCGAATGAAGAGAATTAACGAAGATAATAGGAAAAAATTAACATACTCTCCATTTTTTTTAACAATAATGGATATGCAGCTGTAATTCGATCAAATTCACGTATTATAGTGTAATTCATTAGGGAAAGAGCGAAATCATATTTTTTCATTTGTTATTTATTTTGAGGATAAATCTTTTTTTTTTCTTTCAAGATTCTTTCGAGAATATCTCGGAAAATTCCCTTTTTGTTCTAATCCTTTTTTATAGCTCTTGAATTTCTGTACTGAAAAAGATTAAGACAAAAATAAACGTATCTTCATTAGTTTCGGACATTTTCTCTCAAAAATAAACGAAAGGGAAATAGATTTTTCCTGTTTTACCTCTGTCTTACTAAGTAGTTGCGATTATTTTTTTTATAGTTCTTATTTTCCCCAGTAAGCGAGATTTTGAGAGGGAAATTCTGAAATCGTTGTTTATTTTTAAAATTTACGGTAGTGAGTTTTCCGGACCCTGTAGTTGAAATCCATGGATAAAATATCAGCTCATGGATTTTTCAATAGTGTTCAACAGTGGAGATTTTTTTTTTCTTTAAAGGTACATAGTATGTTATGCACCGAGGGAGGAGAATAGTTAATGTTGATAAAAAGTTACCTCCTGAGTGAAACGATAGTGCCAAATTTTTGTCGAAGTTGGCTTTTTGCGATTCATGGTGCATACGATATTTTGTGTACACAGGAAGTGAAGAACTACGTTTCTAACCGAGCGACACGAGAGAGAAGAGATAGTTCTTCATTCCCTAGGTGGAGAGAATGAATTTTTTTGTTGTGAGAATATCTAATATATCGTGGTCCTAGAGTGAAAAGGGCGTAAACAGATGGGAAATATGTACCACTTACGCCCTTTTCACTCTAGGACCACGATATATTACTTCATTAGAACATTTAAAAAAAAATTTCAGTTGATAACAATTCCAATGGGATAATTTAAAACAAAGGAAAGGTTCTCATGGGAATTAGGGTGAGCTGACCAGTGTTCGAAGTCGACCAGTGAGCGAACTATTTAACGTATTTATCCTGAAAAAAGTTGGTAATTCAGCTAAATATAAATTTTCTTTTTCCTATTTTCGAAACGCAATATAATGTTTATCAACTCAAATAGAAGCCTATAAAACTGTTAATATATCAGTAATCATCGGATTCTCTATGTTCGATCACTGGTATCTGCCGAGTCTTATCCGTTCGACGACTGGACCACTCATCCTACTTGATCTTTTAGTCAGTGAAGTAGCTTTTAATTTTAGTAGTTCTATTTGGGAAAATTTGGAAAAATCCCAGAAAATTTCAAATTGGAAAAAAAAAACGATTTATTCAAAGAACATGTGGACAAAGAAAGATTACCGGAGTTAAATTCGAGAAAATTGCGGAAATTTTCTAAAAAAGTCTGAAAATCCTAAAAGATTTCGAGTTGGAAACATACCGTTTTTTCCAGTAGTGAATATAAACGATAAGCCCAAAAGAAATTCTACATAACTTTTGAAATATGTGAGGAATTCTGAGCTCCGACGAAAGTTATCAAAACATGTTCGGAGCCCATAAAATTTTTTTCAAAAAAGATGTCATAAAGAATTGAAAAAAATCTGTTCGTTCTACAGATATTTTTTCGTAGAATCTGCAATCATTTTTTCCACTCGACTTTTTCCACTGCTTCACTACTAAATTATTGCGTATCCCAAGAATATCTCAGAATCTATAGGTGAATAAAAAAAATTGCAGCTCCAGTTTTCCTCGAAAAAAAAAATAGTCCCAATTTTTCCTCCATTTTTATGTCATTTCATTCGACGAAAAATAGTACAGAGCAAAATTAATCAAAAACAATTTTAATTAAAAAACATTTTTAATGATTTTTTTTTTCCAGGGCGAAAAAGGCCTTTAGTTGCTGGCAATCGACCTGCCATGTCACCAACTAAAAGGACTGTCATGTCACTACTTGCACGTGCAAGAGCAGCCCAGAATAAAGAACACCTCCAGCCAGCGCAAATTGTTGCTCACACACAAGCACCAACTTGTCATCAGGCAACACTAACGATGCTACCCCAAGCATCAAGTCAGCCAACAGCTCATACTGTACAGCAAGTACCAAGAGTACAATTGATCGGGCAGACAATACCCCATCAGCATCATGCACAAAGAAGACAAACAATTATTCCATCACACTCGCAACACCAAATTCTGTCACCTGCTATTGGGCTTATTCATGCGCAGTAAGTTGGTTTATGTTTCTTCAAATAATTAACCCATTCCATGACCATCGCTAGTCCCCACTCCTCGAGCTATGCACCTAATTCCTTTTCTCCTTCCATGCACTCGCTGTGCGTTTTCGTGCGTTTGGACGTGCAATGGACTAAGCTAGGAGAAAGAGGGGTAAAATGGGCATCTCGATGAAGGGCTTGATATGTTTTTTTTTCAAAGATCTGTTGAAAAGTTGAAGATATTTCTAGTTGAAAAAATGTCGGAATTATATTATATTACCTAACAAGTGCGGTAAAGTACTTTTTCTGTACACTGGGACGAAAGTTAGACTTTCGGCCCTCGCTGCGCTCGGGCGTAAGCTCCTTTCTGTCCCAGTGTGCAGAAAAATCGTATACACACCTTGGGCAGTAAGTAAGAAAGCCTCAGAGCACATGTTTGTTGACCTCGGCTTCGCCTCGACCAACAATTACATGTGCTCTGAGACATTTCTTACATTACTGCCCTAGGCATGTAATATACTATTCTGACGAGTGTGAGGTTGCAGAAAAGAGCCGAAGGCGAGTTTTGTAATCACATGAGTCTGAAAATCTTTACCGCACGTATAAGGTACTAACGTGTAAGGTACAGTGGTACTTTCCAAACGACGTGCGGAAAATGTTTTTTGAATTTTTTGAACATTCTATTTTGTTGTCGTAGAGACTTGATGCGGTTTAAAAAAAAGTGAGATCATCGATTTATCGATATTCAAGGTACTTTGGACAATTCTTTGAAAATCACCTTTTGCGTTGGAAGTACTTCAAAAATCATTTTTTTCAACAGCATCGATCGATCCAATGATCTCCCATTTTATTTGAGATTTTCGGTTGAAAAAAATCGAATTTTCATAAATTTATCGAAGAAAAATTCTCAGAAAAACCTATCCCCGATATTTTCACAAATTTCAAGTGATTTCCATAACATAAAACATCAAAATTAGAATACATTCGTTTCACCCCTCATGTCCTTTTTATCCCACCTTCCACTATGTTTAATTAATAGCCAAAGTTTTTCCGTGTAACCATTTTGTTATCGAGTTAAAACATATTTTATGTGAATTTTGAAACTAGTTCATTTCCGTAGGTGAGTTCAGTGTAAACAGCACAGAAGTGATAAGACGACATAAGTCAATTTCAATTAATCGTTAATTTTTATGAAAATGTCTCGTAATCTAACGAAGATAGAGTAATTATCTCAATTATTTTCGGAGATATTTCCAATTTCCAGAAATTCATGAAGTAGACCTTTTTCCTTTTTATTTTATAATTTTATCGTTTTTTCTTTCATCAATTTTTTGAGAATGTTTCGGAAATTCATTGGGATGCGTCCTTTTGCCCCAATTCTTTTTCTTAACTCTTGAAATTTTTCACAAAAAAGAATTAGGACAAATGAGCGTATCTCCATTAGTTGCGAGTTACGCTTTTGTTCCTTTTTCCTGCAGACTGCAGAAAATCAATGATCATGAATTTTCTAAAGAAAAAAAAAAAAACTTGTGAGGTAGGGCACAATAATTTATGAAAATCTTTTTCAATACCAGGGTTTCAATCCCAAAAGGATATGATTATTAAAAATTCAAGAACTGGTCTATTAACATAGCCTTTCATCTGACCACTTGTTTCAGGAGGGCCGCTGGTGGGCCAACTGTGCTTCCACTTCTCCGAGAGGACCTCGTTACTGGAGTTAATCTCGTTTAATCCCTTTGATGGTCGTTTAAGGACGATGGAAGAAGTTTTAATTCCTTTATGTGTTTTTATTTTTATTTCTGAGAAATAAGAGTTCAATCTATCTCTAAGAGAAATATACATACATATATATCGCCGCCTTGGAGTCAAAGGGGCGTAAGTCCTGTGTATAAGCATAGTACTTATGCCCCTTTGTTTCTGAGGCAACGATAGATAATATACATAATTCTGCTTTTTTTTGTAATTGATCAGGGTTGAATTTCTTTTGAATTTATGATTTTCTTTTTTACAACCTGTCGGACCAATTTAAATTGTCACTGGGCTTCAAATTAGATGGAAAAAATTGTAAACAAATATAGAAAATAAATAGAAAAATTGATAAATTACAATTTTCAGAGGATTAAAAATAAAATGAAGATGAATAAAAAATCTTTGAAAATCAAGAATAAAGAAGAAAAGGAAAAGATAATTTTAATGTATAAATAAAACTGATTTCACTTCCTGTGTATACTTGGAATAAATGAGAATACAACTGATGCAGCAGAAAAAAAGACAAAGAAAAATGAATTTCTTTTTTTTTATTATTGTAAAATGATTTTTTTTTCTTGTAAATATCGACAATAATAGCAACTAATGTAATTATCAGGGATACAGGATATCATAATGACCTGGACGATATAATAAATGTACAGCTGGCGTTGAACCCTCTGGAAAATCGTGTGCTGTTACTTCAGTACCAGCCCCACGATCCATGTAACGTACACGTACACCAGTACCAAGTGCTGTACTCATTGCGATGATATGAATGTGATCAGACTCTTTGTACATTGGTTCAACCTCCTGAAATTTTGAGATATTATTCCTGGTAAGTTATTTCTTTAATTAATGAAGATTAAATTTGAATACATTTTGAAACAATCAGTGAATGTGTAAGGTGAGTTGACTGGTGTTCGAACTATTTAATGTATTTATCCGGGAAAACATTGATAATTCAGCGAAATATCATTTTTCTTATGTTCGAAACACAAAATGTAATGTTTATCTACTCAAAAAAGAGTCTATGAAACTCAAATATATCAGTAATTATGGAATTTCTTAGGTTCGATCACTGGTGCTTGACGAGTTTTATCCGTTCGACTACTGGACCACTCACCCTAACATTGAATGGGCGAATCTCATTTTCAAGGAGAACAATAAATTTCAGTATTATTTTTATGATTTTCTCTAGTTTGAAAATGAAAATTCCACGGGTTTGTTAGTGCAATAGATTTTTTCCTTCTGGAAAATAATTCAAATCTACAAGAAGTTTGATTTTAACATTAATATAATTTCCTGTTCAAGTAAGTAATTCATGATTTTTTTTTCGGAGGGAAGGACATCAAGCATTTGCAAAAAATTGAGAAGATGCTCCAACATGTCTACATCGTTGAACAATTTTTTCCAAATTTTTTTCTACTGAAATACTTGATGAAGAAAATTTGAGGAGAGTCTGGGAATTACAATTTTAGTGTCCCTACGTGTATTCCCGGGATTAGTAGTTTAGCCCTTCCATGTATCGTATCGAACTTTTCCATAAACAATAAAAAATTATTTCCTCGAATACTATCAAAAATATCGACAATAAAAAACCTGATTTGGATAGATGATGTACTTTTCTTTGCAGTGGAGGAGTTCACTTTTCATCGATATATTTGCAACAATTTTTAAAAAAATAAATGAACGTTGAGAGCCGACTCAGATCGCCAAGAACCTTCCGGTTGATGGAGACTATTCGTGGTGCACGGGCACCATACTTAGAGGGTCAAAAGAAATTCATTCAAGTAAATTATTTATAAAAAATTGAAAAGACTACAGAAGAAATAGTTCCAAAGATATTTGTAAAAAAATCCAAATTGAATTTCAATTTTCACCTCAATTCATCTCCTCATCTTGGTTCTCTCAATTGGCCTAATAAACAATATTTACGAAAAACTAAATGAAATTATAGAAGTGAATTTTTTTTTACCTGGTGACAAAATTCAACAACAGTCCTACCACCCTCGATGAAATTCTGGTAAAAATCAGCTTCCTTTTGTAATTGACCAGAAGTTATTAGTCTAAGATATACAACAATATAGTCTGAATAACCCTGCTCGTTAAAAAATTTGTGTAATTCAGCACTGCTTGCATCAGTGCCATCCCCAACTTTGTCGATGACTTCCATGAACTGAAATAGCGGAGAAAAAAAATGAGTAGTATTACTTTTTATAAATTATTTCAATGATAAATAAATAAGATGAGATCGTTCTATTTTTACATCAATCCTCACCCAATATCTCGAAGTCTAAAATCGATAGAAATATTTTCGTAATTATCTTTTCCATAACTCTAATTGTCATTTGGAAAAAAATAATATAATGAAAATATCTCTGTCTCCTTCAGGTTCATGGAAAAAACAGTAATTTGTGGAAAATGATTCATTTTTATAAATTTAGCTGATAAATGAAAGTAAAATAATGAAAAGCAATAATTCAATAGCGAAGATGTAAAAAATAAAATAAGTTTACTCCACTTTTTCCTCATTTTTTAAAATTATTTTTGAAATTAAAAAAGATGTTGTAGATTCTTTCGCGAGTTTTCATGTAAAGAATTGCATAAACTACAAGAAAACAACTTCGATAAATTCTTCTGAACTTCATTTTTTATGATATTTTCAAGAGAAATAGCATAAGTTTTCTCGACTCATCTTTGCCATTTTACTATTATATATTATTGTCTCACGAAATGACCTTTTGTGGCAAGAAAGAATAGAACTATAAAAAAGGTCCCACAACCATTTTTCCACTGTCCCTAGTTCCGGTGATAATTTATCAAAACTTTGATGAAAAAAATATATAAAAACTTATGGATCAATTAATTCAACTGCGTTTTCTTCAGGTACATTAGCTGTTGACCTTGCGCCTCGAAAAAAATACAAAATACCACGGTATCTTCTCAATATTTATCTTTCCATCTTAGAACAAGGAAGAATCGCTGATATCTATTGTTTTTTGAACCTTCACCTCATGAAAAGTGGTTGTGCTACTGAACTTTGAGATATTTTCGAAAAATTGACTATATATTAGCAGTAAACCCGTGAAATCAGAATCATTTTCATAGACAAATGGTAAAAAAGTTCAAGTCGCAAAATTGATTGAACGTGCTTTTGCAAATATCTTCAAAGTTGATAGATTCAGAGAAATATATCAAGAAACCTTCTTACAGAGAATTAACTTCTCTTGACAAAGTTTTTCTGTTACCACACGTTTCTCCTTGACTTTCCTACTTTGACTTAGTCCTACTTTGCAAATTTTTGTCAGAATTTCAGTCCGGAGTTGATTTTTGAAAAATATCTCAGGGACGAAGGGAAATAGGGAAATTTTGATAGAAACGTTATCTGCAGAGCGTAATGCGTTCTATATATTTTTGCCTTAGAAACAAAGCTTAGAAATATGCTTGTACATAGCATTTACGCCCCTTTGTTTATTATCTTTTTTTAAACTGATTTTTTTACATATTATATATGTATATATATAAAAATAGTTCTCTCTTCTAAATAAGAAGTTCTCAACACTGAGTAAACTCAGCTTGTTCTACATCTTCGCTAATAAATTGTTTAATGGTATCCTATTCTATTCCCTTGATGGTTATATCCCCTAAAGGGGGCAAGTACCAATGTTTAAACGTATAAGAATAAATTGAGGATAATTACCGTATCATGGAAGTCTTCAACAGTAAATTGTGGAAATCCAAGTGCAACTAAATTATCCTTAGACTTTGATGCGAGTTCACGAAACTTATCGTACTCCTCTTTATTATGTATCAGTCTTTCGAGATAAGCATAACTGAATGCACGGAAAAAACAATTACCATCTGGTCTAGTTCTTCTAATATATGAATACTTTTGTCCAAGTACCCTAGCCTTTGACAAATAAATTTCATCCTCCTCGTACTCCCCCTCCAGGCTCTTCAGTGACTCTTTTTCACCCACCAGTGGTATTGATTCTGATATCTGTGTTATAAATTTAACCATTAAATTACCATTATCATTTACTAAATTTGCATTAATTCTGAAATTTAATTTAATTTAATTTAAAGACAATTGAAATAAAATGAAATTATTAACCTCTTTCTCGATACTTCTTTGTTGCTGCAGAATGAGTTCATCTTGATTTACTGAAATGAGCAAAAAAAGAAGGATAAAAAAAATAGTTGATGAGATTGGCCAAAAACCTCGAAAATTTAGAAACAGTTTTAATGAAAAAAAATTACCTGAATTTTCACCAGAATTATTTGATGATTTATCACCCATTTTTCACACAATATTCATAAATTTTTTAGTGAAAAAAAACAACTGTTGTCTTGAAAACAAAAGTCGCCTGACGGATGACGACTACAACCGGTCGGAGCACACACAGGCACAAAAAATTTCTCGAGAGAAATTTTCTGTCATCAGCGACCCCAGCAGTGAAACCACCGAATCAACTCTATGTGTTCATGGACGAGCCAAAAATGCGACCATTCAACGAAAAATTTGATCAGATTTTTGTGAAAATAGTTTTAGAAAAATCATATTCAGAGATTGTTTGACAATTTAGAAAAAGAAACATTCATTTTATTCATCTCAATGACAATGTTTTCAAAATTGCCGCTCATTTCAACTGTATGTGCCCCCACCTTTCTTATTGATTAACTGTTTCCAACAGCTGATCGTCAGAGTGAGGGAGAGAGAGAGAAGTAAAGAAGAGTACAGTTCAACGTTTCTGATTATTTAGCAGTTATTGAATGAAATTAAATTTAAAAAATATTTCAAGGTCATCATCGCTTCTATATTATTCGAGCGATCGCTGCCAATTTTCTCCGTTGGTTGAAGACATAGTTAGTGGATTAGGTGAGAGGCAAAATTCCAGTAAAAGGGTGAATATAAATTTTTGAAAATGCCAGAATCATACTGTCTAAATATAGAGATGACGAAAGTTTTTCAACCAATGGGGATTGAGGAGGAGTGAGAGCCGCTCTATATTTCCGCTTAAATCCTGCAGATATGTATTTTTTGCCGTTTTGTTTTAATCATTTTTAGGGATGTTCGATGCTTGAACAAAAAATCGATTTTCTAATAATCGATGTTTTTTGATGTCAATGTTTTTTCATCGATGCATAGGAAAAAATTTTCGGATTTTCGATTCATCGATTATTAGCAAGAAAAAAAATAACGTTTCAATTTTTTTTTCTATCATTATGGTATAATTAATCATAAAGAGTGAAATAGAAAGTATGAGATGGATAAAGAAGTACAAGACATGATTGTTTTTTCTGTAAATCATTCAGATTTCATGCATGATAAAGTATGGAACGAGTGTATGGATTGAGGGTCAATCAATATTGTTCATTCGACATTGAGTTTTTGAGATTTGAAAATTTCGTCGATGTTGAGGGAAAAACATTGAACATCGATGAATTAATTAATATCGCCCATCCTTAAGGTACGGCCTCGTGCAGGCGTTTTCGACACTAGCGTCAGCGTCGAATCGGGTCACGTGACACTATTTTGAATTTCCCGCCACTAATGAGAAATTCAGCGACAAGTAGCAAAAAGCTCAACAATCTGAGCTTTATCGCTGGAAAAGGAGCGTCAATATTGTCGTCATAAAATATTAAAAATAATGATTTCAGATGATGTAAACGTTAAAAAATGTTTCAGTAAATGACAAAAATATAGATTCAGACAATAATTGCTATTTTTCATCATCTACTGATGCTTAAAACTTCTGTAAACAGCCATGTTGACGCTGCTGTTTGACGCGGTGACTAATCGCTAGATTTTTTTAAGCAGCGGGAAATTCAAAATAGTGTCACGTGACCTGATTTGACGCTGACGCTAGCGTCAAAAACGCCTGCATGAGGCCGTACCTTTAATCATTGGTGGAGATATTCCCGCCAGAATAAGAAAACTGATATTCTATCAATAATTGGTCGAAAAAATTAGAATAATACTGAGTCCAAAACATCTCTGAATTTTGTCAGAATATGTGCATGAGCGGTTGGAGCAATGATTGGCTGTATAATCGGGAGATTAAAGACCGGCTGTGCATGCGCAGCACAACAAAGAAGAAGAAGAGCAGATGGAACAGAGAAAATCGCGATGTTCTTAAGAGGTCTGGGGAGTCATCTCCGAAATATGGAATAATTTTGAGAATCATACAGGACGTTCCTAATGTCATCATTATTATGTAGTATTTTTTTCCAAATTTTTAACTTCCCGATAAGGGAAGTTTATGTAATGGCCCCGAAAATGGAAAATCGATTTTTCGATCGATTTCCATGTTTTGAGACCTCCTGAACATTTTTTGATCGATTTCGCGATCATGTCTGTATGTGTGTGTGTGTGTGTGTGTGTGTGTGTGTATGTCCGTAAACAGATGTTTCGTTCACGTTTTCTCATAAATTAATAATGTGATCGAAGTGATCGATGTCGTAATCGAAGCCTCTTGACATGAGCTTGCGGCCATTAGATTTTGATCGAAATCGATCCGGTAATTTCTTAGTTTTTTTAAGAAAAACATCATTAAATTTTTCTCAACTTCTCAATCAGCGAAGTCTATGTACTGACCCCGAGGAGGAAAAATCGATTTTGTTATTAATCTCACATTTTGCCATCTCCCCAACTTTTTTTGATAGTTTTTACTACTATGTCTGTTGTTATTTATCGTTCTTTTCATTCATCATTTTTCCTAATAGTAAATGAGAGAAATTATCGGGAAGTTCTTAGTGCGGTTCGAAGAGTCACACTCATCATACTACATTCTTACTAATGCCTTCTCATCAGAAATAACGCACTCCTCCATTCGCGAGTGAGCGTAGCGAGTGAGCAACTACGCACTCCTCCATTCGCGAGCGAGCGCAGCGAGCGAGCAACCACGCACCTCTAGTTATGTATTTTGTTTTAAACTAATTAACAGTCAAAATTGCATTTTATACATGGGCTCTCATGCATAAAATCTGTCATAGCAGAAGACCTTTGTTACCACCTGAGTTGATAGCGCAGATCGATGCTAAACCAGGTTTGAGGCATAAGAGCCCACGTATAAGATGCAATTATGACTGTTAATTAGTCTAAAACAAAATACATAGAAATTTTGAAAAAAATACTACATAATAATGAAGAAATTAGGGGCGTCCAGTATGATTCTCAAAATGATTCCATATTTTGAAGATAACTCCCCAAACCCCTTAAATACAATAATAATGGTTTTGTGAGAAAAGAAGCTGTGAATAATTTTTAATTGAAGGGTAATCTGTTTATTTGAAGTATCATGGGAAATTGAAAGGTTTGTTCTTAAAATTACAATACTAAAAGATTGTCAATCTGTGACGTTTCGCTCATAATTTGAGCTTCATCACGCTTTGTAATCCAAAATTACAAAATTATCATATTCTTCAAAATAATATAAACCAATACAATAAATATTCAGAGCTCTTAGGGGTAATCTGTTTCTTCATTTTTCCTCTCTCCCTCTGCTCTTGAAATCTTGATGAAATATTGTGTGACAGGAATTTCAAAGTCAAAAAATCGTCAAGTAGAACGATGGATGTAAAAAAAATATCACCCAATATTTTACCTTCAGAGTCATCAGAAATCACTAATTGGTAAGATTTGGAGTGTTTCATGATGCATTAAGAAAAAGAAAAGGATTATATCAATAAATACACATTATTTTTGTTAAATAATATTTATTCATAAACGTGCTACAAGAAATGGTTTCACTACAGTTTTATCAATCAAAATATGATCTCTCTAATGACATTAATATGAGTAGATCAAGTTCCACGTATTCTGGAAGTTGCAAAGCGCGGGAAGAATACTATGGAAATAAAAAGGGAGAATTTTATATATTTTTATTTTTGACAAAAAATTGCAACAAGTCTTTCTATATTTTTTGAGACTTAAAAAAAAAGTCTGAAAATTGAAATTTTGCTTAGTCTAAATTTAGTCTAGTGAATATTTGTGAGATACAGGGAAAATGTATTATTTGTAATGACTTGGAAGAAATTTAACAAATATTTCCAGAAAGCCCAATCTATCATCCTTCGAAATAAGCATATGAAATTCATTTTGGGCCAGTCCAAATTGGGCTACAGTAGACTTCGGACAGTTCACCCGTCCGTCCAGAACCTCTCATTAAAGTTCCTGTTTTATCTTTATTTCTACTCTTACGCAGAACATTCTTCTCTACGCAGTTCATTCCGGCGTGGATCGCATAGATTCTCAATATCCACGGAGTTAAAATATGTTCAAATATAAATGTGAAATGCTGGACAATTTATCACACCCCAAACGTCATGGACAAAATTTTTGAAGTGAAACTTCTTCTAGGAATGTATATTCGTACTAACGAAAGAATCGACACGGAGAACCGTAGTGGGGGAGCCTAGCTCCTAACGTTCCTCACGTCGATTCTTTCATTAGTACGACAATACCAATTTTTGTCGAGTGATACGGAAACGTGAAAGGTTTTGAGGGGAATGCGGTAGTTGAGTAGTGGGGGAAATGGAGAAATCTTGCGCAGTTGGGGTGGCATGGGGAACTTATTCAATGCATCAGTTCGTTGTTGAGTAACAAAGGCGTGAGTCCGATAGCGTTTGCATCACTCTTACATCTTTTTTGTCCCTATTCGTTATTACTGCATCAATCAGCTGTTCTGTTCTTAATTATGATATTTCACTCTCTCCCAGATTGTTTCTATTGATTAACCCTATGGTTCGAACTGCACTGCGAGTGCTGTGACATGTACAGTTTCGTATAGCGTAACCGCTGAGAAACTGTACATGTCACAGTACTGGCAATACATTTCGGAACATACCTTTCGTTGGACCGCTGGTGAATAGTTTTTATTCCGTAATGGCTAAACTCTAGTTAGGAGTATGTGCCGTATTCTGAAACTCCGGTGAACAGGTTACTCGGTTCTCTTGCCTCTCTTCATGGAGAAGAGGGGGGAGAACGATACTATCCAATTTCTACGACAGCCATAGCATAACCCATCTAAGTATGCTGTCGCATACTGGGGAATGCTTTTGGTCTGTGTGTCTTCCTGGATCCTTCCAGTTATTTCATTTCTACTTAATGTTCGGTTGGCGAGTATTGAGGATGGCTCGCTTGATCTGGATGAATTCTGCGATCTTACATTATGTCAATCGGTTGTGGAGGTCAATCATGCCACTTCATGTTATTTATATTCTTCATTCTTCTGTCTTCTTTAGTTATTTTAGGATTAATTAACCGTGTACATATATATTCTGTCGTTTGTTGACCGAGATACTATTTGACCCATTATGAACTTATTGTAGCTATTACTATTCAAGTATTGTTGTATATATATATTGTTAGTCTAAAGAGCCCAAAATTGATGTTCCTGCAGAAAATTCAAACGCAAAGCAAATCAACTGAAGTTATAGCTTCCATTGCGGCTCAACTGAATATGAGAATGGAATCCAATATAAAGGTAGCCTTCTCAAACTACTATCAATTTATTATTTTTTTTTCGAAACCATTTTTCGGGAATTTATATAGCTAAACCGGCTAATGGAAGCTAAAAAAAAATGAGTTAAATTATAGCCGCTTATCTGCAATCTAAGACTAAATGATAATCCAAATGATTATACTTCATACATTTTTCAATTGATTTCTTCTGAAATTCCAAGCACAATATTATACTGAATGGGAAAAAAACTGTAAGTTTATGTTCGCAAAAATTACAAAGTGAGTTTGAATCAGAAGAGAAACCCGAAAACACTAATTTCAGCTCGGGATCTCTCCATTCACTATTCCTCAAATCTGTTGGTTTCAAATGTGAAGGAAGTACATAACAATGAGAAACTTCAGAATTTGGAAAAATTTGGAAGTATCCACAAAAAAAATGAAGGAGCAGTAAATTTTTTCGGTTTTTCGAATAATTCTGAAAAGGTTGTAACTTTGCGAAAAATGATCGGATCGGGATAAAGAAAAAAGAATTTGAAAGCTTGAAGTCTTTAGTTTCAAAATCTCGGCTCTATTTGCGCTACAGCTCGGTTTCGCCTCGCCTTCATTGATTCTGCGATTCGGCAAGTTAAGCCTATAGACCCTACTAAAAGGATCGTTTACGACACTAAAAAACCGACTCATTCTTGGCTAAACTGACATATAGTTTTTTTTTGTCAACGGCATGAAAATGCAGTCACTCTTGCTCATAAACTGATGACCGAACCGTGATTTTTGAACACTTGCACAGATTGAGAAAAACTGAGGTGTGATACGAAGAGCCCAATCTTTGTTGAATACTCTATGTTCCACATTGACCTCAAAGCGGATTGACAGACGCGTAACAAATTTGAATAGAGCTTTAGAGTGTATGACCAATTTTTTTTGTCTAGACGAAAAAAGCAATCACTTTTGGTCTCTTGACAATAATACATTACCTAACAAGAAAACTGTAACTAACATGTGCGGTGAAGATTTTCAGACTCGTGTGATTACAAAACTCGCTTTCGGCTCGTTTTGCAGCCTCGTACTCGTCAGAAAATACTTTATCACACGTGTCAGTTCCATTCTTTAAAATGCACAACGTGTGGAAAGTGGCTCCTTTCCGTACGGCGTGTGGGAAAGAATGATCGTCTTATTAGTCTAGACGAAAGAAGCAGCATATTGTCATCAGTTTTCGAGCAAGAAATGGTTGCATTTTCATGCCAGCGACAAAAAATAGTATATTACGCACCAAGGGAGTGAAGAAGTCAATATGGTCAAAAATTTCTCTCCCGAACGAAGCAAGGATGCCAAATTGTTGACTGAGTTGACTTTTCTTTATCCCTGGTGCGTACAATATCTTTCTCTTCGAGGGAGGGAAGAACTCGCTGTACTTGGTTAGAGACGTAGTACTTCACTCCCTGAAGGCACAACTAGGATCGTCTTGCCTGATTCTTTAGCTATGTTTTCGTATTTTTCTTTTTACGATCATTTGTTACTAAGATATTGGCAGTTGAATGAAAAAATACTCTTTGGTCTTTGATCGTTGATATGTTGAGAACTACTGATCGTACAGCGAACGGATGGTGGGTTTGTGAACTTGAATCAATGCTCTGTAAGTGTATTATGATGTTTTGTTGATAATTTTTTTTTGCATTTTCAAAATTGGTTTCAAAAAGTATCAAAAAATGAAGTTTTTTGGTTTTTCTCAGAATTAAGCTGCATTTTGCAAATTTCACAAAAAGGATCGATATTTTTACGTTTTTTCTTAGCTTTATATGTGCCTGAACACCCTGTGAATTTTGAAGCCGATCGGTTGGACCGTTTTCCTTTCCCGAATGAACAAAGTTTTAGCAAAAAATAAAAGAACACTGTTTTGCTCCTTAAATATCAATAAATGATGATTAAGACTGGAGATGTTTCTTTTTCGTTATTTTTTCGTGATTTTTTATAGAACACTCGTCGCACATGAAAAATCACGAAATAATAACGAAAAAAAACACCTCCAGTCTTAATCATCAGTAATTGATGTTTAAGGAGCGAGACAGTGCTCCTTCAATTTTGGCTAGAACTCTGTTCATTTGGGGGAAAAGCCATGGAACTGCTCGACTCCGAAATTTACAGGGTGTTCAGGCACATATAAAGCTAAAACAAAACGGAAGAATATTTATACTTTTTGCAAAGTGCAGCTCAATTTTCAGGAAAATAAAAAAAACCTTCATTTTTGATACTTTTTGAAATCAATTTTAAAAATGCAAACAAAGTTCTTTTCAACAAACCATCACAATGCACATGCAGAGCATTGATTCAAGTTTAGGAAATCCACCATCCACTCGCTGTACGATCAGTAGTTCCCGAGAAATCGTCGATCAAAGACCAAAGGGTGGTTATTAATTCAACTGCCGATACCTCAGTAACGAATGATCGTAAAAGAAGAAACGAAATAAAAGCTAAAAAATCGGGCTAGACGATCGTCTTGAGGATCAACTCACCCTTACCCTAATTTGAAAAATTGAAAAAAAAAAAGAAAAATTCTCCACTTTCAATTCTTTGTTTCATTCTAAGTGATCCCAACAAGAAAAATCATCTCAAGATTTTGGAACTAGAGATTTCAAACTTTCTGATTATTTTCTTCTTATTTCGATCCGACTATTTTTCGCAAAATTACAGCTTTTCGAAAATTACTAAAAAAAAACTGGAAAAATTTACTGCTCCTTTAATTGTGTTGCTGAGTGTAGATAAACTCCAGTTGTGAATACTTTTTATAGCAGAAATCCAATACTTCGGTACCAAAATAATTATATTCAATGAGAATTATTAATATCTCTGTGTAAGTATGTCTCATTGCTATGAATACATGCATTGACATACTCTATGCTTCCCGCGACACTTTCAATCTTTCCGAGTGATATTTATTAACTGGTGATTGGAATACTAATAAAAAACCAAAATATTCGTGTAGTTCCGAATGCCTATTTCCCCTAACTTTCCCCAATATTATGAAATTGGGACGAACGATTTGCCCGCGTGACATCAAAGACGTATGCTATGTTTGAGGCCATGGGAGCCAGGATGTGAGCTGTTCTGAGTTTACATCCTGCTGTCGTCAATGGACGATAGCAGCTACTCTGACTCATCTTTGAATGCATCAAAACCCAGAGTTTTCCTCGTTATTATTCCAAAGTCATTCTAAGTCATCATCCCTGCCACATGGTCATTTGTCTCACTAGGAATTGTCTTACATCTTTGAACTTGGTCGATGAGTAGTTTATCTTGTGCTCAAGAAAGCTGAAAGCTTCGACACTATCAATTCCAAGATAAAAACAATAGTAGCTAGTGATAAGCCAATTGCTAACAATTGAAAAGCAAATTCCAATTTAACAAGCTTAACATCGCGATACTCAGTCGAAGACCATTCAGCTTCCAGGGCTTCGCGTTTGCGGCGAGCTGCATAAATTGATTGCTCCTCCAAATGATCCAATATACCAGATTCCACTAATCTCATAAGCATATTATTAAATCGATTATACAGGGGCCAATTACGGCGACACTTGAAACTCTGAAGTTCTTCGTGCAATATTTCTTTAACATGGTTCGAAGACGTGGAAAGAGTCTTGCTCCAGTAGTTTTGAGAGATTATACATGTCTGAAGATTACCATCCAGCGCCAACTGTACACATTCCCCCATTGATGTTTCTATGAAGTGACATTTCGAACAGCCCCTCTCGGCAAAAGGTTTCGTTCCGTAAGGAACATACATTTTATATTTTAATTTCACCAACTCATCAATCGTAGTAATTGGAGGAATTCGTTCACGTGTCGTCAAGAACTCGGCTATTTTTCCCTGGAAAACTCCATTACTGATGACCATGAAAATCAACATTGTAGTAAAGTAAATTCTAAACGAATGAGTTCTGTCATTCGTTGCAATTGATGTGTAAATGAGTAATCTAGTGAGATCCAACATTGCAAAGGAAGGGCTATGATTCTTTATCGTCAGAATTAGGAATAGAATAGTTATAACAATCGCTGCCATAATTAACACCGTAGGGCTCCATAAATGGAGGATTTTTTCCTGTGTTGATACTTCTCGATTCAATTTTACTACTGCTACCATGATACCTCGGGAATGAGGGAAAAAAGACGAAAGTTCTAGAACCGTGGAGAGAGTGAAGCTATCCATCAATAGATCTGAGGTCTCTTCCAGACAACGATCAAATGTAGCCTTCCTAGTTTTTTCAGTTTCCAATCTGCAAGACGCATTTAACGCTTCGACTATCATCCGGACTGCTCTGTAACCTATCCATTTCTCCCCAGACAATAGCTCAAAATAGTCTCTCCCGGGTCTGGAATATTTATTTTCAGAAATAGCTTTGATTTGGTAACCATTCAAAAATTTTGTCTTGTCGTAATCCAAATGTTGACACGAGATATCTGAAAATTAATCAGTCATTGGAAATTTTAAGAAATTTATTTTATAATAATTTTTTATCATTTTTCTTCTAACTTTCTGAATACAGTAGGGCTCCTGCAATTTCGACTCTTCGGGAGACTCGATTCTGGTAAGTCGAAATCAGCTGACGGGCCAGCGATTGGTCAGTTTGCATGGTGGGGGGAACCAACTGATGTAGCGACATGAAGAAAGGCCGAAGAGCGGGCGAGTTCCGGCACATACTAGCGTGTCTTTTGGTCTCTTCATTCAGAAGAATGATGAGAGCGAATGCGCACGACGCGTTAGTTGCGAGAATGTGAATTTGAAAACATAACCTGAACACACAGCATTACGTCACTAACCCGTCAGCGGTCACGCTATCTCACCAGCGTTCTTCAGTCGCGCCGTGAGGGATTCTCTCACCGTGTTATTCTTATGGGAGAATGGGTTCAAATTTCGCCACAGGCGGCGCTGTTCCATGAAAATCTCGGCAGAAACCGTAGGCCTAACACGTGGAAATTTTGACGGCGTCGTATAAAATATTTTTTTTCTGCTAAACAACAACTCATGAATGATTTTTCCTTTCACTTAAATAAACTAGAAGAGTTTTGTGAGGCATAACAAAAATCCCCGGTCATTTTTCTGCATTTTTTAGAGTACTTTCCTATACCCTGAAAAAAAGTGTGAGAGTAATGCTCATAGCGCGACCGTTGACGGGTTAATTTCGGACTGACACCAAATTCGTGTCAAATTTTTGAGTGCTTGGGTCAAAGAAAACGTGCTGAGGTGCGTTCAGAATGAACGAATTGGTAGAGGTTTGGTAAATTCTACTGAGCTCTCACCCGAAGTCGGTGGGAATGATTGGGTAAGTAAATTATACTTATAGTCCAGTTAATCTATGAAAACCTAATATTAATTCTGTGATGTGGTGAAAAAATAGAAAAAAATATATGACTATGTCAGTTTTGTGTCCAATAGAAGATGTGCATGAAGGGAATTACGGGAAAATTGTTTTTTTCGTTAGTACAAAAATGTTGAATTTAAAAGTTTGCGTTTCTTTAACATTTTCAATTCCTCTGGAGAAAACAATTAATCATAGAGATAAAAGTAATAGAAACTTCTTGTACAGTATTAAATAGCCTACAAAGAAGTCAGAGGCGGCATTTCATCAACTCTTATTGCCTATAGAGTAAAAGAACCCGAAACTGGGTTTCAAAAATCAAAACGGAGCATGATTTACCTACGTACATTCCGAACGACATCGGGTACGAGCTTGGTGAAATTTACCAAACTTCTACCATTTCGTTCATTCTGAACGCACCTCTGCTGAACGAGTTCACTCGGATTAGACATTTTTCAAATTTTTTTCCATATCATTCGAGGTTATGCTTTGGAATTGAAATTTCCGCAACTAATGCGTCGTGCGTCTACGCTCTCATCACTCTTCTAATGAAGAGACCAAGGTTGTGTTCTCTCAGGTTTTGGAGTGATCTGAACGGTGTTAAACTGATCTGCTTGCACCTGCGCGCAGCTGGGTATACGCGAGGCATTGAACGTATTTACTTAGGCGCAAGCAGATCAGTTTAAGGAGGAACATTAGCTTTCGTACTAAAACAAAAAACGCTTCCGTCTTCATGAAACTGCGAGGACAACTTCATTGAGTAATCCAGAATATACCATAATTTTTTCGAATTTTTCCACCGCTGAGTAATAAACGGAAATGATTATCGAAGCTGGAACTTATGTATGGGACGATATGAACAGCGAGGTAACTTAGCAAAATTACTACTTTACCAGCGCGTTGGTAAAGGGAAAATTAAGCTGAGTTACCTCGCTGTTTATATCGTCCTATACATAAGTTCGCACTTCGATAATCATTTTCGTTTATTTTTCGGCGGTGGAAAAATTCGAAAAAATTATGGTATATTCTGGATTACTCAATGAACTTGTCCTCGAAGTTTCACAGAGACGTAAGCTTTTTTGTTTTAGTACGAAAGCTGATGTTCCTCCTTAACACCGTTTGGATCACTTCAAACCCTAAAGACCACAACCTAGGGAGTCTAGCCAAAAGGAGAAAAAAAAGCGAGGAAGACGATTGCTCCTCCTGTTGAAATTACGCGACTCGAAATTATAGGAGTTTCACTGTAAGCGGATTCCGAGAAAATTGCTGCATAACTTTTTTTCCAGAATATATTTTTTTCAAATACAAAAACTATGAAACACAAAAAAACGCGAATCTAAGTATTCTCATCCCAAATGGAGAAACTTTAAAGAAGAAAAGGCTTGAGTCGAAATATCTCCTCTACGGTGGCTTGAAAAAACGATGAAATGCAAGTGCGGAGATAAATGCTCTTCACTTTAACAACAGTAATTATGCCACTCCATAACTACAATTCTTGAGGAGGAACTGCAGCAAGTGACCCAAAACAAAGGAGATGTGTCAGAGTCCTGCAAATTTCTAAATAAGTTCACTGGGAGATTAAAAATATGTACTGAATTTTTGGAATTGAGTGACCGTAGAATAATGGACACAATAAATATCAAAGTTAAACTTTTTTCATAGTAGACTACTCGATTCAATTGTTGAAATACAAATAATTCGGAACAGGTAGGAAAAAATACTGATATCCTAAATAAAAAAAAGTATGGCTTTTTTTCATGTCACCGTGGGACGCTATGCATTCATGATGTATGTATATAATATCTATATACATATGTTTGTGTAATGTACGTTTTGAGGACCTATTTGCTGATTTAACGTAATGTTTGAGGACATCTGGCTGTTTTGAGGACGGTCCTCGAAATTTTTTCTATGTAATGCAACCTATGAGGACCGTCCTCGAAATTACATATTTCATATAAAGTGATCTCCGAGAACCTATGGTTTCTATAAAATAAATGAGGACGTCGTCCTCAAATTAACATTCGATCTTTCGTATACTTTGAGGACGGTCCTCATAGTACATCATTCCACGATTAGTAGTAGGACATAACCTCACAAACATATGTAGCTCCCTTCATCTGCGATTTTCTACAATATTCAAACAATGTTTTATAGTAATTAAGATTTTAACATATATTTGTTTTACTGATAACAATTAGGGGAGACCGAGAGTAAAATGGAAGAGTGAGGTGAAGTCATCATCAATTAATTTCCGGAGCGAATGACCTTGTGGAAAAATCTGGAAAAATTTGAGAAGATGTTCCAATGTGTCTACATTGTTGTTGAATACTTTCAGATTCTTAATTCAAGACGCTATTCTTAAAAGAATCTCCACATTGCCTATATGTTCCCTTTAGTAGTACAGACTAAAAGATGTTTTCGTCCAATGCAACACAGGAATTCGGAAGAAGTTTCTTTATTTTTCCAAAATGCGGAAATTTAGTTCAAAAGTGTGAAAACTGTCAGAGTTTCGTTGAACTGATTGTCCTGAAACAGTTTGAAATCTTCGAAGCGTGATATCGAGACCTTGACCTAGTGTCAATACATAACAGGGTTATGCATTTTTACAGGTCCTCAAAATGACCATTGCATATAAAATCTGTATCTACAGGAAATTCATCGAATGGTTACTTCGGGGACATACAAAGAATTTTTTTCATAGAATGGAAATTTTGAAGACCTATATAAATGCATATAAGGGTTATTGTGGGGACATCATCTCAAGGTCATGACATGCAAGACCCCAGCAATGCAAGGATGTTGCAGTATCATTCCAAAATTTTTCCAGATTTTCCTAAGAGCTTCTTTGCTCCAAAAAAAAAATACAGAAACGTTTCGACTCGCTTCAATATCTCATAGTGGCCTGGGTTTCTGACATGGAGAAAAGTGGAAAATTTGGATATTTTCTAAATATACATCGACAGATTTTAATTTTATGATTATTCAATTAAATAGGAAAAAAGAAAAGACCCCGTCATTTATAAATGAATATTTGTCGAGAAACTTATCTTTCGACTCTCATTATCTCAGTACGTATTACGTGTCGTCGTAATCAAAATTATACAAAAAGTCCCGAAAATACCATGTCCCCATAGTTACCATTAACTAAATTATTTAGTCCTCAAAACTATCACTATATGAAAATTTCCATATATCATACGTCCTCAAAATGTACTTTACACGAACACATATATAGGTATACGTACCTATGTTTGTGTAAAGTATAGTTTGAGGACCTATTTGCTGATATAAGGTAATGTTTGGGGACATCTGGCTGTTTTGGGGACGGTCCTCATAACAGCCGTTAATTCAAAAAGCATGAAACAGAAAAAGTCAATTTTTTTCAGGTTTTTTGAGAATATCTCAGTAAATAATCGAGATACGCTCTTTTTGTACGATTCCATTTTTGTAGACCATGCCATTTCCTACGAACACGTTCCGAGGCAAGGAAGGCGTATCTCCATTATTTAATGAGATATTTCCAATTTTCTCGAACAAATTCAGTAGTAGAAAAGTGTAATTGAAAAATTTTATATCCTTTGAATTGTTTTCTGAAAATACCTGGGAAAATAAGCGAGATAGAGCAATTCTTCCCAAACCCGTCTTGTAGCTTTTCAAGTTCTCTACAAGAAAGAATTCCTTCAAAAAAAGTGTATCTAAGTTTTAAAGAAATTTCCAACAAAACCTGAAATATTGCTATTTCAATTTTTCATTCAATGTGAGAATTTCACCGGAAGTAATGTCTCAGCTCTTCACATCCGCGAGATGTTTACAATCAGCTGCGAAATGTTTTTTCCTCTCCCCCTTTCTTTTTCGAAAGGTGAAAATTTGTCAAAACACCTGTAATTGACACTTTCGTCCATTGTTTTCAATAAACCAAAAAGAGTATTTAATTTCTTGCAATTTGTTTTTCGTCTCCAGATTCAATTCCTAGAATGACTCGATTTTCTCGCGGAAAAGAAAAAAAAAGGTGCAGCGATTCCCTCTTCTCCCCCCACCCGAGATTTCAATTACAATTACAAAAAAGAGTGTTCTTAAATGAAAAAAAGGGGGGGAAAGACCCAAAAGTACGATGTCCTCATAGTCACCATTAACTGAATTACCTGGTCCTCAAAACGATCATTGCACGAAAATCTCTATATTCCACATGTCCTTATAACAGCCGTAAATGCAATAAAATCTACAAGTCCTCGAAACCACCGTTATATACTTGTCTATACAAGTCCTCAAAAAGAACGTTATATGGAAGTCCCCATAGTTCTTTCCATATCTGTATATATATATATACATGTCCTCATATCACTCAATAATAGGAAATTTATAGAAGTCCTCAAAGTAATCGCTATATAAAAAGTCTCATAGTTTACATTACATAGAAATTCATTAGAAAAAAATAGAAAGAAAATAGATAAAAAAAAATTTTCTATTTTGTATAGCATATGATGGATTTTCCAAGGTTTTCCACCCATTCCCGTCATACGTCCCCAAAATGTACTTTATACAAACATATATATATATATATATATATATATATATATATATATATATATTATATACATATATTATGTATGCATAGCGTTTTGCGGTCATCTCCGTTCGGACTCCTTAGAAGGCATATTGAGTGATTTGAAGGGAGAAAAACAAGAACAAAGGGAGAGAATGCTCGAAATCCGATGACATGATGTGCTACAGCTGGAAAAAGTTGCCTGCATTAGTCCATGCTTACTACACACTGAAAGTTTTATGGAGAATCGACCCGGATAATAATTTCCACTTCCTGCATGAAAGTTCGGACTCCTCAGAAGGCATATTGAGTGATTTGAAGGGGGAGAGATGAAAACAGAGAGAGGGAATGCTCCAAATCCGATGAAATAAGGTCCTACAGCTGGAAAAAGTCATCTGCAGTAATCCATGCTTACTACACATTAAAAGTTTTATGGAAAATCGATCCGGATAATAATTTCCACTTTCTGCATTAAAGTTCGGACACTTTAGAAGGCATATTGAGTGATTTGAAGGGAGAAAGATAAAAACAGAGAGAGGGAATGCTCCAAATCCGATGAAATAAGGTCCTACATCTGGAAAAAGTCGCCTGCATTAGTCCAGGCTTACTACACACTGAAAGTTTTATGGAAAATCGACCCGGAAAATAATTTCCACTTCCTGCATGAAAGTTCGGACTCCTCAGAAGGCATATTGAGTGATTTGAAGTGGAAGAGATAAGAACAGAGAGAGGGAATGCTCCAAATCCGATGTAATAAGGTCCTACAGCTGGGAAAAGTCATCTGCAGTAATCCATGCTTACTACACATTGGAAGTTTTATGGAAAATCGACCCGGATAATAATTTCCACTTCCTGCATAAAAGTTCGGATTCCTGAGGAGGCATATTGAGTGATTCGAAGGGGGAAAGATAAAAACCGAGAGAGGGAATGCTCCAAATCCGATGAAATAAGGTCCTCCAGCTGGAAAAAGTCGCCTGCATTAGTCCATGCTTACTACACACTGAAAGTTTTATGGAAAATCGACCCGGATAATAATTTCCACTTCCTGCATAGAAGTTCGGACTCCTTAGAAGGCATATTGAGTGATTCGAAGGGGGAAAGATGAAAACAGAGAGAGGGAATGCTCCGAATCCAATGAAATAAGGTCCTACAGCTGGGAAAAGTCATCTGCAGTAATCCATGCTTACTACACATTAAAAGTTTTATAGAAAATCGACCCGGATAATAATTTCCACTTCCTGCATAAAGGTTCGGACTCCTCAGGAGGCATATTGAGTGATTTGAAGGGGGAAAGATAAAAACAGAGAAAGGGAATGCTCCACATCCGATGAAATAAGGTCCTACAGCTGGAAAAGTCACCTACAGTGGTCCATGCTTACTACACATGGAAATTTTTATGGAAAATCGACTCGGATCCTAATTTTCACTTCCTGCATAAAAGTTTGGACTCCTTAGGAGGCATATTGAGTGATTTGAAGGGGGAAAGATAAAAACAGAGAGAGGGAATGCTCCAAATCCGATGAAATAAAGTCCTACAGCTGGGAAAAGTCATCTGCAGTAATCCATGCTTACTATACATGGAAATTTTTATGGAAAATCGACTCGGATCCCGATTTCCACTCCCCGCATGAAAGTTTGGACTCCTGAGAAGGCATATTGAGTGATTTGAAGGGGGAAAGATAAAAACAGAGGGAGGGAATGCTCGAAATCCGATAAAATAAGGTCCTACAGCTGGAAAAGTCACCTACAGTGGTCCATGCTTACTACACATGGAAATTTTTATGGAAAATCGACTCGGATCCCAATTTCCACTCCCCGCATGAAAGTTTGGACTCCTTAGAAGGCATATTGAGTAATTTGAAGGGGGAAAGATAAAAACAGAGGGAGGGAATGCTCGAAATCCGATGAAATAAGGTCCTACAGCTGGAAAAAGTCGCCTGCATTAGTCCATGCTTACTACTCATTGAACGTTTCATGGAAAATCGACTCGGATCCTAATTTCCACTCCCTGCATAAAAATTCGGACTCCTTAGAAGGCATATTGAGCGATTTGAAGGGGGAAAGATAAAAACAGAGAGAGGGAATGCTCCAAATCCGATGAAATAAGGTCCTACAGCTGGGAAAAGTCGCCTGCATTAGTCCATGCTTACTACTCATTGAACGTTTCATGGAAAATCAACTCGGATCCTAATTTCCACTTCCCGCATGAAAGTTTGGACTCCTTAGAAGGCATATTGAGTGATTTGAAGGGGGAAAGATAAAAACAGAGAGAGGGAATGCTCCAAATCCGATGAAATAAGGTCCTACAGCTGGAAAAAATCATCTGCAGTTATCCATGCTTACTACACATTGAAAGTTTTATGGAAAATCGACCCGGATAATAATTTCCACTTCCTGCATAAAAGTTCGGATTCCTGAGGAGGCATATTGAGTGATTCGAAGGGGGAAAGATAAAAACCGAGAGAGGGAATGCTCCAAATCCGATGAAATAAGGTCCTCCAGCTGGAAAAAGTCGCCTGCATTAGTCCATGCTTACTACACACTGAAAGTTTTATGGAAAATCGACCCGGATAATAATTTCCACTTCCTGCATAGAAGTTCGGACTCCTTAGAAGGCATATTGAGTGATTCGAAGGGGGAAAGATGAAAACAGAGAGAGGGAATGCTCCGAATCCAATGAAATAAGGTCCTACAGCTGGGAAAAGTCATCTGCAGTAATCCATGCTTACTACACATTAAAAGTTTTATAGAAAATCGACCCGGATAATAATTTCCACTTCCTGCATAAAGGTTCGGACTCCTCAGGAGGCATATTGAGTGATTTGAAGGGGGAAAGATAAAAACAGAGAAAGGGAATGCTCCACATCCGATGAAATAAGGTCCTACAGCTGGAAAAGTCACCTACAGTGGTCCATGCTTACTACACATGGAAATTTTTATGGAAAATCGACTCGGATCCTAATTTTCACTTCCTGCATAAAAGTTTGGACTCCTTAGGAGGCATATTGAGTGATTTGAAGGGGGAAAGATAAAAACAGAGAGAGGGAATGCTCCAAATCCGATGAAATAAAGTCCTACAGCTGGGAAAAGTCATCTGCAGTAATCCATGCTTACTATACATGGAAATTTTTATGGAAAATCGACTCGGATCCCGATTTCCACTCCCCGCATGAAAGTTTGGACTCCTGAGAAGGCATATTGAGTGATTTGAAGGGGGAAAGATAAAAACAGAGGGAGGGAATGCTCGAAATCCGATAAAATAAGGTCCTACAGCTGGAAAAGTCACCTACAGTGGTCCATGCTTACTACACATGGAAATTTTTATGGAAAATCGACTCGGATCCCAATTTCCACTCCCCGCATGAAAGTTTGGACTCCTTAGAAGGCATATTGAGTAATTTGAAGGGGGAAAGATAAAAACAGAGGGAGGGAATGCTCGAAATCCGATGAAATAAGGTCCTACAGCTGGAAAAAGTCGCCTGCATTAGTCCATGCTTACTACTCATTGAACGTTTCATGGAAAATCGACTCGGATCCTAATTTCCACTCCCTGCATAAAAATTCGGACTCCTTAGAAGGCATATTGAGCGATTTGAAGGGGGAAAGATAAAAACAGAGAGAGGGAATGCTCCAAATCCGATGAAATAAGGTCCTACAGCTGGAAAAGTCACCTACAGTGGTCCATGCTTACTACACATGGAAATTTTAATGGAAAATCGACCCGGATAATAATTTCCACTTCCTGCATAAAAGTTCGGACTCCTCAGAAGGCATATCGAGTAATTTGAAGGGGGAGAGATAAAAACAGAGAGAGGAAATGCTCCAAATCCGATGAAATAAGGTCCTCCAGCTGGGAAAAGTCGCCTGCATTAGTCCATGCTTATTACTCATTGAACATTTCATGGAAAATCGACTCGGATCCTAATTTCCACTTCCTGCATAAGAGTTCGGACTCCTTAGAAGGCATATTGAGTGATTCGATGGGGGAAAGATAAAAACAGAGAGAGGGAATGCTCCAAATCCGATGAAATGAGGTCCTACAGCTGGGAAAAGTCGCCTGCATTAGTCCATGCTTACTACTCATTGAACGTTTCATGGAAAATCAACTCGGATCCTAATTTCCACTTCCCGCATGAAAGTTTGGACTCCTTAGAAGGCATATTGAGTGATTTGAAGGGGGAAAGATAAAAACAGAGAGAGGGAATGCTCCAAATCCGATGAAATAAGGTCCTACAGCTGGAAAAAATCATCTGCAGTTATCCATGCTTACTACACATTGAAAGTTTTATGGAAAATCGACCCGGATAATAATTTCCACTTCCTGCATAAAAGTTCGGACTTCTTAGGAGGCATATTGAGTGACTTGAAGGGGGAGAGATAAAAACAGAGAGAGGGACTGCTCCAAATCCGATGAAATAAGGTCCTACAGCTGGAAAGTCATCTGCAGTAATCCATGCTTACTACACATGGAAATTTTTATGGAAAATCGACTCAGATCCCAATTTCCACTCCCCGCATGAAAGTTCGGACTCCTTAGAAGGCATATTGAGTAATTTGAAGGGGGAAAGATAGAAACAGAGAGAGGGAATGCTCCAAATCCGATGAAATAAGGTCCTACAGCTGGAAAAGTCACCTACAGTGGTCCATGCTTACTACACATTGAAAGTTTTATGGAAAATCGACCCGGATAATAATTTCCACTTCCTGCATAAAAGTTCGGACTCCTCAGAAGGCATATCGAGTGATTTGAAGGGGGAGAGATAAAAAAAGAGAGAGGAAATGCTCCAAATCCGATGAAATAAGGTCCTCCAGCTGGAAAAGTCACCTACAGTGGTCCATGCTTACTACACATTGAAAGTTTTATGGAAAATCGACCCGGATAATAATTTCCACTTCCTGCATAAAAGTTCGGACTCCTCAGGAGGCATATTGAGTGATTTGAAGGGGGAAACATAAAAACAGAGAGAGGGAATGCTCCAAATCCGATGAAATAAGGTCCTACAGCTGGGAAAAGTCGCCTGCATTAGTCCATGCTTACTACTCATTGAACGTTTCATGGAAAATCGACTCGGATCCTAATTTCCACTCCCTGCATAAAAATTCGGACTCCTTAGAAGGCATATTGAGTGATTTGAAGGGGGAAAGATAAAAACAGAGGGAGGGAATGCTCGAAATCCGATGAAATAAGGTCCTCCAGCTGGAAAAGTCACCTACAGTGGTCCATGCTTACTACACATTGAAAGTTTTATGGAAAATCGACCCGGATAATAATTTCCACTTCCTGCATAAAAGTTCGGACTCCTCAGAAGGCATATCGAGTGATTTGAAGGGGGAGAGATAAAAAAAGAGAGAGGAAATGCTCCAAATCCGATGAAATAAGGTCCTACAGCTGGGAAAAGTCGCCTGCATTAGTCCATGCTTACTACTCATTGAACGTTTCATGGAAAATCGACTCGGATCCTAATTTCCACTCCCTGCATGAAAATTCGGACTCCTTAGAAGGCATATTGAGTGATTTGAAGGGGGAAAGATAAAAACAGAGGGAGGGAATGCTCGAAATCCGATGAAATAAGGTCCTCCAGCTGGAAAAGTCACCTACAGTGGTCCATGCTTACTACACATTGAAAGTTTTATGGAAAATCGACCCGGATAATAATTTCCACTTCCTGCATGAAAGTTCGGACTCCTCAGGAGGCATATTGAGTGATTTGAAGGGGGAAAGACAAAAACAGAGAGAGGGAATGCTCCAAATCCGATGAAGTAAGGTCCTACAGCTGGGAAAAGTCGCTTGCATTAGTCCATGCTCACTACTCATTGAACGTTTCATGGAAAATCGACTCGGATCCTAATTTCCACTCCCTGCATAAAAATTCGGACTCCTTAGAAGGCATATTGAGTGATTTGAAGGGGGAAAGATAAAAACAGAGAGAGGGAATGCTCCAAATCTGATGAAATAAGGTCCTACAGCTGGAAAAAGTCGCCTGCATTAGTCCATGCTTACTACTCATTGAACGTTTCATGGAAAATCGACTCGGATCCTAATTTCCACTCCCTGCATGAAAATTCGGACTCCTTAGAAGGCATATTGAGTGATTTGAAGGGGGAAAGATAAAAACAGAGAGAGGGAATGCTCCAAATCCGATGAAATAAGGTCCTACAGCTGGAAAAAGTCGCCTGCATTAGTCCATGCTTACTACTCATTGAACGTTTCATGGAAAATTGACTCGGATCCTAATTTCCACTCCCTGCATAAAAATTCGGACTCCTTAGAAGGCATATTGAGTGATTTGAAGGGGGAAAGATAAAAACAGAGAGAGGGAATGCTCCAAATCCGATGAAATAAGGTCCTTCAGCTGGGAAAAGTCGCCTGCATTAGTCCATGCTTACTACTCATTGAAAGTTTCATGGAAAATCGACTCGGATCCTAATTTCCACTTCCTGCATAAAAGTTCGGACTCCTTAGAAGGCATATTGAGTGATTTGAAGGGGGAGAGATAAAAACAGAGAGAGGGAATGCTCCAAATCCGATGAAATAAGGTCCTACAGCTGGAAAAAGTCATCTGCAGTAATCCATGCTTACTACACATTGAAAGTTTTATGGAAAATCGACCCGGATAATAATTTCCACTTCCTGCATAAAAGTTCGGACTTCTTAGGAGGCATATTGAGTGACTTGAAGGGGGAGAGATAAAAACAGAGAGAGGGACTGCTCCAAATCCGATGAAATAAGGTCCTACAGCTGGAAAGTCATCTGCAGTAATCCATGCTTACTACACATTGAAAGTTCTATGGAAAATCGACTCAGATCCTAATTTCCACTCCCTGCATGGAAGTCCGGACTCCTTAGAAGGCTTATTGAGTAATTTGAAGGGGGAAAAATAGAAACAGAGAGAGGGAATGCTCCGGTTCCGATGAAATAAGGTCCTACAGCTGGAAAAAGTCGCCTGCATTAGTCCATGCTTACTACTCATTGAAAGTTTCATGGAAAATCGACTCGGATCCTAATTTCCACTTCCTGCATAAAAGTTCGGACTCTTTAGAAGGCATATTGAGTGATTTGGATGGGGAAAGATCAAAATAGAGAGAGGGAATGCTCCAAATCCGATGACATAAGATCCTACAGCTGGAAAAAGTCACCTGCAGCAATCCATGCTTACTACACATTGAAATTTCTGTGGAAAATCGACTCGGATCCTAATTTCCATTTCCTGCTTAAATAGTTCGGACTCCTTAGAAGGCATATTGAGTGATTTGAAGGGGGAAATATAAAAACAGAGAGAACAGTTTTTTTAAGGATTCCGCTAAATAATGGAGATATGCCCTTTTTGCTCTAATAATGTTTTGTAGAGAATTTCAAGAGCTACACAAAAGAATTTTCGCAAAATTGTTCTATCTTACTCGATTTCTGAGATAGTCCTGAAAATAGGAAATCCTAAATAAGAAAAATCATGGCCTTTTTCGTATCACCGCAAAACGCAATTGTAATTCATTTGAATCAATTCTCTTTTGTCGACAGTTTTCTAAAATGATTCTGCTAAATAATGGAAATACGCCCTTTTTGTCCTAAGGATATCTTGAAATTAGATAATTCCGAGAATCTGTTGATTGTTAATGCTCATATCTAATGAAATTTTATAGACATATATTTTTGCAATTTTGTTTGGAGACAATTTCTTTAAAATGATCTTGGTAAATACTAGAGATGCGCCCTTTTTGCCCTGAAAATGTTTTGTAGAGAATCGAGAACTAGAAAAGAGGATTCTCACTCAGGTTCTGAGATATTCCTAAAAGGAAATTGTAATTCTTGTTATAAAAAAAATATTTCATCTTCAAATTCCAAAAAATCATTTCTGACATATCATTTTTGGAATTCCCTCAGCTTTCTGATGGAAACATCAGCAAAAACCTATCACCGCCATTTCACTTATTTTCAAGAATAATACACCAAAATCTGTTGATTGTTAATAATTGCTAATATTCAATGAATTTTTATAGACACAAATTTATACAATTTTATTTAAAAATAATTTTTTTGAAAGAATCTTAGCAAATAATAAAGATACGCCCTTTTCACTCTGAGAATGATTTGTAGAAAATTTTAAGAGCTACGAAAAAAGATTTCAGCAAAATTGCTCTACCTCACTTAGTTTCTGAGATATTCCTGTGTTATATACAAAAAATTTAATGGAAAAATTTATTCAATTTCTTTGAATAAAACCTCGTTCAACTGCGAGCACCGGATGTCAAAGGATGGAATCAGCGGATTCCATTCCCCCGTTTGACGAAGAAGGCAAGCGCCGAAATTGTGTTGTCAGCGATTTCGCCCAACATCGCGACCAACCCAGCGGAAAAGGGGACACCAGTCGGGATCTCACAAGAACGGTGGAAACACCCGATTTCGACTCCGGGGAATTTTGAGAAAGAAGCCAACGCCAGGTCTCAAACTCCTTAATCTTGAGGCAACCTATTGGGACTGGGGAGAGATTCCGCGCGTTATAAGCAGTATCCAATTAGCCTTTTTTTTTTTTTTAATTTTGAATTATTTATAATTGCACTCATTAAAACGTTAGTATTTCGTTCGCGAGTGATTGTAGTGCTGTTAAAATCGTTTAAGAGTTAATTGGTTAATTGTAATTAAATGAAATATAACACAAAGCTAACGCTTTTACGTTATAACGCAGTACCTTATAACGCGCGGAATCTCTCCCCTGGTAAACCGAGCCGAATCTCACCCAGTGATTCCCCGTTATTCATCGAACAATTACGCCCACCTTCGTAGTTCGACGCATCGGGAGCAGATCTAGTGATAAATCGCGGATTGGACTCAAATTATAAAATTTACGAACCTTTAGAAAATAATAAAATAATCGCAGTGACTTTGTAAAATCAGTTGTGTGAGCAGTTCGTGTGAGTGCAAATTGTAAGAGTGAATGACGACCGTATGAAAAATTGTGTGTGTATGTGTGTGAACGCAAGAGTGAGGGAAATAAAGAAAAGTGTATTTGATCACCTACGACATTGGCTTCAGCTAATGACGCAGGTTGATACTTTAATAAATACCAATTCCATCTAATCGAAAGAAGAGTGAAATCCCTAACCCTTCCCCGTGCCGGTGCCAAGGCCAGAGATACGCGGAGCGTTTTAGAAGAAGAGTCCAAGCCGAATTACTATCCCCAGGCAAGGAAACTGTCAGTCCTTGGAATAGTCATTCATTAAATAAATAAATGGGATAAACCGACCCTCCGTCAGTTTATCACACCTGGAAATAGGATAATTGTAATTTATATGAATTAATTCTATTTTGTCAACAATTTTTCGAAAGGATTCCACTGAATAATGGAGATACGCCCTTCTTGCCCTAAGAATCTTTCGTAGAAAATTTCAAGAACTATAAAGGAGGATTCTCACTCAGTTTCTGAGATATTCCTAAAAATAAGGAAATTGTAATTTTTGATAAAAAAAAACAGATTTCACCTGTAGATTCAAAAAAATAACTTCTGACATGTAATTTTTATGTGAAATTTCCTCAGCTTCTCATGGAATCATCAGCAAAAATCCATCTCCGCTATTTCACTGACTTTCAAAAATAATCAAAAAAAATCTATCGATTGTTAATAATGGCTAATGTATAATGAAATTTTACAGAGAAAACTTCGTTCAATTTTGTTCAAAAACCATTTTCCAAAAGAATCTCAGTAAATAATACATACGCTCTTTCTGCTCTAAGAATGTTTCATAGGAAAATTTGAGAGCTACAAGAAAGAATTCTTGCAAAATTGGTTTATCCCATTTAGTTTCTGATAATATAGAAATTTGAAATATATTTTATTTGAATTAATTCCATTTTGTCCACAATTTTCTTAGAGGATTCCGCTAAATAATAGAGATACGCCCTTTCTGCCCTAAGGATGTTTTGTAGAGAATTTCGAAGATCCGTTGATTGTTAATGCTAACGTCTAACGTCTAATCTTGGTAAAGAATAATAGAGATATGCCCTTTCTACCCTGAAAATGTTTTGTAGAGAATTTTAAGAGCTACACAAAAGAATTCCAGCAAATTGCTCTATCTCACTTAGTCACTGAGATATTCTGAAAAATAGGATGATTGTAATTTATTTGAATTAATTCGAATTCGAATAGAGAATTCTTATATAATAAAAATTCTCTCAAATTAACAAAACCTGTTTTTTTATCAATATATTAAGGGTAAAAAGACAATTCATCGATTAAGTAGACTATTATTAGGCTGTATTCTTAATTTATACATACATGTTTTGGCTGGCGCCTCAAGCAAAGTTATACGCGCGCGTAACTGCCTAGTGTTCAGAAACTTTTTCTGAACAACATATCAAAATGTGTCCTCGTGAAAATGTGCCAAAATAATTTAAATTAATCAAAAACCATTCAAAAAATCAACTTTTACGCCAAAAAATCTCGCCACTTGCATTAAACTCAACGTATCGAAAAAATAAAAATACTCTATTGTAGAGGAGAAAATACTCTACGAATTTGATGCGCAGAGCACTAATCAAAAACCTTTTGTTTTTGCATAAAAAAATTGCAATTCTTAAAAAATAAATGTTTCGGGGAACAATCAGCTGAGGGCTGACGCTTCGCCTACTTCTGCGCTCGCCACCCGTTCGGACACGCGCTATGCGCAGAGAATTTGAATGTACATGACATACCTCGTCCGTGTACATAGTTCATTATTTTGCAAATAACTTGCAAATTAATGAATTTATGACAATTTAGCAAGAGGCCTTTTTTGTAGACTATGAAATTTGTCACAAAACTAGTCTTGGCTAAATTCGAAAGTTTACTTTTTTTTTTTTATTTATTTCTGTATGATAGATACATGGTATCTCTATAACAGGGGGGGCCTGTGTATTTACATTTGAATGGAAGTGTTTTTTACATTGTTGAAAATGACATATAGATGTAGAGAGTTGTAATTATCAGAACCCGGGAAAAAATGTTCAGATCTGATCAGATCAAATTAGATCTGATTAGATCTAATTTGATCTGATCAGATCTGATTAGATCTGATTAAATTGAGAAATTTGATATGAATAGATCTGATTAGATCTAACTAGATCTGATTAGATCTAACTAGATCTGATTAGATCTGATCAGATCTAATCAGATCAAAGCCTCATCAGATCTAATCAGATCAAAGCCTGATCAGATCTAATCAGATCAAAGCCTGATCAGATCTGTTTGGATCTGATCAGATCTGAATAGATCTGACTAGATCTAACCGGATCTGATTAGATCTAACTAGATCTAATCAAGTTCATTTATATCGGTTCATCAGATCTAACCAGATCTAATCAGATCTAATCAGATCTAGTTTGATCCAATCAGATCTAGTCAGATATGATCAAATCCAATCCAATTCACATTATGATGCATCAGGCGATGGATGAAAACTTTATAAGGTAGAATTTAATAAAACTGAAAATAGCAGACATTTGACAATTCCCAGTTTTTTTGAATTTCTTCAACAGATACATTATTTTTAAAAAATGAAAAATATGCACGTGTAGGAAATTCATAGAACTATAAATACGACTTTTTTTGAAATGTTTATCAAATGAAAATTTATCTGTTTAAAGAAATCCACAATGTGTCAGATCTGTGCTTATTTCATTATCATAGAATTTTATATTTATTTCCGCGGATGATTCTGCATTCCATTTGAGCTGTCCCGACTTTCCTGCGAAGTTATTTCCTCTAATGTTTCTGATTTTCTTCAATTAGCACGATTTAAATTTCAATTGATGTCAAGGAATCGTGTGATAGCTGAATGGTTAAGGTAATAGTCAAGTAATGCTAGGGTCCCGGGTTCAATCCCGCTGAAGCGCATTTTTTTTCGATTTTTTTTTCTTCAAAAACCCCAATTTTGATTCATTTGTTTAGCGAAGAATTCAGATTTTTATTTATTTTTCATTTTCTCTGAAAATTACAAATTTTCATTCCGGATTTTCTGCAGATCCAATTGGATCTGATCAGATCTGAGGAACTCAGATCTAATTTGATCTAATTAGATCTGATCAGAGCGTGCCAATTCTCAGATCTGAAGCTTGCATTCAGAAAATGAAATAAAAGAAAAAGAAAAAGGAAGATAGCATATATGAAAAATTTTATAAACTCAAGTGAAATGCTAATCAGGTTTCGAGGCAGATCAAGTAACTTGGCGTGTTTCGAGGTAAAAAGAAGAGTCTCTTGACGAAATTCATTTGAGCAATTTCCAAGATGTCCAGGTGTCTCAGACCCCAGATCGAGGCCGTATACGTTAAAGTTGAGACCACAACACTTTCGTAAACCTTTCTTAGCCCAGACCGGGAGTCTGCTTTAAGTTTCGCGGTGGTTATCAGTGTCGATGCCGTAGCAGCACCGGCCTTGAGGGAAGAGGCTTTCGCTGGAACGAGCCCAGTTGCTGAAGAAGATTGTTTGACGCCAAGATACGTATAATCAGGTACGATCTCCAGAGGAGCTCCATAGAGGTGGAAAGAGTGGTTCTTCGAGGAGATTCTACCAGCCTTCCTGAAGATCAGAACTTTTGTTTTCTCCGTGTTGATCGTGAGACAGTTGTCATTGCAGTAAAGTTCTAGAATTTTAATTTTTTTCCTGAGATCAACAGCACTGTGAGCAAGAAAGATGAGGTCATCAGCATAAAGAAGAAGTACAATGTCATGTAGACCGTCAATATCCACCCCTCTTGCACCGTTATCTCTGAAGAATTTATCAAGGTCAGAGAGGAATAAATTGAAGAATAGCGGACTCAATTTTTCGCCCTGTTCCTACCCGCAGAGACCTCAGCTTGGTTGGAGAATCCAGAAGTTGTCTCGAATCGTATTGTTGCCTTGTCATAAAGGTTCTTGCACAGCTTGACAATTTTTAGGCTAATTTCAAGCTTTAGTGATTTGTGCCACAGAAGTTGATGGGGAACGGAGTCAAAGGCTCGGCGAGAGTCCACGAATAAGGTATACGCCTTCCCATCTGTCAATCTGAGTCTATTATGGACTACCGATTGTAGAGTGAAAATGTTGTCCATCACCCCTCTATTTTCACGAAATCCAGCTTGTTCTTCAGGTATAATGTTGTTATTCTCCGCCCATCTGGATAATCTGCTGTTGAGAATCTCCGTAAATAACTTTGTTGAGTTGTTTACAAGAGCAATGCCCCTATAGTTGGCAGGATCTTGGTGGTCTCCCTTTTTATAAATCATACACAAAGCTATTTCAGTCCATTTCTCTGGAACCACACCGGAGTCAAATATCTTGTTGAAAAGATTCAGAAGGTAGACTATCCAGTTGTCATTCAGTACCTTGAGAAAATTGCTGTTTATCTCGTCAGGCCCTGGAGCCTTGTTTTTCTTGGAACTGATAATGCTCTTCTTCACTTCGTTCAGAGAGATGGGGTAGTCGAGTTGGTGATCAGTGAGTGGAGAAAGATTGAGAGTAAATTGAGCTCGACTATTGTATGTTTGATCAAGGAAGCGGTTCCAAGTTTCGAGAGTGATGGTTTCAGAGTGTTTCTTCTTACCTCTCGCTTGTCTTACAGTCTGCCAGAACTCGACTGGGCTTTTTATGTTGGCAAATTTATCCAGGTTTTTTTTTAAATGCTCACTTTTTTTGGCGTCTATCAATTCTTTGAATTGTTTACTCCTTTCTGCATAGCACTTGGCTTCAAGGAGATTGTAGAAAGGTTTATAGATACTTCTATGTAGCCTCTTCAGTTCTAATTTGCGTTCATGACATTCACCGTCAAACCATGGATTTCTAGCACTTAGAGATTTTTCGGCTTGGTTCCTCATCATATTGGAGTTTTTAGCAGATACCAGGACTGCATCCATGAATATTGTGTAGAGGTCATCGACATTATTCGTTGCAAAGTTGGTTTTACTCGGATTTATCTGAGATAGCTACTCTACAAATTCATTTGCTCTATCTTCCTTCCAGCAAAGACTGCGTTTGACTGAGACCTTTTGTACACTGTCGGTAGCAGGAATTACTCTATTCACAGAAGGAGCAGTGTTGTTGGATGGGGGAGAAATTATTGGGCTGTTCATTGATGCGGGAATGGCAAGTTCCACTAGTACAGGTAGATGGTTTGAACCAAGAAGTTCAGAGCTGACTGCGCTATCGCGGAGGTATTCGATTGTTTCGCAGTTAATCCAGACCAAATCTAGTGTAGAGGAGCCACTGGTGGTGGTAAATCTTGCTGGACAGTCTGATTTCGCATGGCTATTGATTAAGTAAAAGTTATTTTCTAGCATGAAATTGAGTAACTGCTCACCTCGAGAATCAGTAATTTTGCAGAGAACTTATCTTTCCTCGTAGACATGCAAGCCTTGCAGTAGTTTCATTGGTAAAGAGTCATCCGCATTCGCAATTTGAGCATTAAAATCGCCTCCGAGAATGAGAATGTCACTAGTGAATTGGGCTTGGATATTGATGAGCGTCATTTGGAGTAATTCTAGTATAGGATCGAGTTGGAGACTAGGTTTGAAGTAAATAGAGCCAATGACTGCAGACCATTTCAACGTGTGTACCCTGAAAAATATCCACCAGGGTGAAATATCAATGGTATATGGTTGGAGAGTTTTATGTATAAGGCACAAAAGTCCTCCACTTCCTCTGCCTCTTGCCTTATCCTTAATTGCTGGAGACCATATGAGGTGATGCATTTTAAGATTTTCAGGAATGAGACTGTAGTTAGTATTCAGAAGCATAGTCTCGGATAAACAAAGGATTTGGAGGTTGGGACTAAAATCATTGAGAGAAATATTTGACATACCATTGATTCTCCAAAATGTAAGGCCCAGAGAGTTCAGTTTTTTGAAGAATTATCGGATGACTGGGAGGTGCGGGCTCTTTGAGAAAGCTCCTTATTTGGAGAAGTCGAGTTTACCTGATTTTTTAAGATGAGTTTGTCTGCACTATAGTCCTAAATCCAACGTTCGTTTTCAATTATCAATTTGCTGTAGCCTATTTTAGTACGTTGCCCATTCAGCCTGTGCTCCTTAGCCTTGGATTTGATGATATTGTGAATTCTCTGCTCTGCAGGGGTCAGGTCCGGGTCAATGTAGATCTTGATATTTTCGTGGAAATGAGCTAACTTAAATTTATCTTTCATTATTTGTTCTTTCGCTTGTGAGTTAGCCAGTTTGACGATAATAAGCCTGCCGTTCATACCCGTTACATTCGCACTGAGGACCACATTTTTTAGCTTGAATATGTCAAGAAGAAATTGTTCAACAGAATGTTGGGGACTTACTTGATCAATACGTAACCCTTTAATGATGATGTTGCTCGCTCTTTTGGTTCTCTCTTGCTTCTCAACAGCCCACTGGAGATCGAAAATTTCTTTCTTGAGTGAAAGTAACTCGGCTGCTTCAGAGCAGGATTCCAGCTCCACAATGCGGTCTGCCCAGGGTTGAGGGATGGAGTTGTTGAAGTCCGACAGTTTAGCTTCAAGCTCGGTGATTTTCTTTGTTAGGGAGTTGATGTGGGTGGCTGTAGCTTCCTCATTTTTCTCCATGATCTTCTTGAATGAATCAAGTTGTTTTTTGACTGATTCGTTGTTTTCCTTGATGGCTTTCGCAACCTGGTTATTTTTATCTTTACCAGCAGCACATATCTCGTTCAATTTGGTGAAAATAGCTCTCATCATCGCTTTTTCATTTCCATCGGACAAAAGGCTTTCAACATCATCCTGAGGAATGGGCGTCGGAGCTGGATTAGCACCAGCATCCGCAAGAAGGCCATGGATAGGAGGAGACATAGTTTCTGGAGTCAGGGACAAACCAGGTACACTGAAAGATCTATTTAGTTTTTTGGTAATTTTTCCAGTGAACAAAGAGCCCGATCAAAGTCGGAGTCAATGTCAATTACTTCTCTTTTGCGTTTGAGGATGTACCCATCAATTGAACCTGTTGAGTCGCAACGGGATCTATTGGCGATTGAGAGAGCTTTAGGGAGTCTGCCCTTCCTCTTTAGACCCTCAGAACAGGTACTATTAGGTGAAGAAGTAGCAGCAGGTGAAGCAAGAATGTTTGACCAGGAGAAAGAGAGATTTGATGTTGATGTTGTAAACTGATGAGAGTTGGTGTTGTAAACTGCGCTTGATCCGTAAGACTTGGTTCCACAGTTGAGTCTAAGTGTTCGAAGAAAGAGGAATCGTCTTGTTTATCAATTTTTGATGTAGGAGAAGAGCTATTCGTTTCAATGTGATTCGTGTCGGTGACAGGTGTGTGTTTATTCATAACCCGTGGCGTGGGTCTAGCCTAAAAATTTTGAGTCACCTGAGATTTGGCGTAAAAAATTGCAGCTCTGTATAAAAACAGATAAATTATATACTCAGTCAGTGTCACTTGATTTCACGAATTTAATCCGATAACTTTTCAGTACAATAGCCATCACTTTTCGAACAAATTTTTCAAAATAAAAACGGAGAAAATAAAGTAGCGACCAGTACCGTACATAGTCAGAAAGGAACCCCCCGAAAGTTTATTTTATTTACTATATAATAAAAAAACAAAAAACTATGGGATGGAAATTTCAAAAAATAACTTTTTTTTTCTTCAAATTCGAATATATTGATACGAAATTAGCTTTTGGCAAAGTTCAAAAGATACGAAAAGTACGGTAAAATGGACACAAGCGGTAGAACGGACATGTGTTAATAATGATATTTTATGTTATGAAAATTACTCTAAATTTATAGAAATATTGGAAATTGGGTTTTTCTCATTATTCCATCGGAAAGATGAGGAAATTTATCATGAAAATGATATGTCAGGAGTGGTTTTTTGAAATTTTTATTAATTCAACTTTTTTCTCAAGATTTGAAGGTAAAATCCTTCTGTTTTCGAAAAATTGCAATTTTTCGGGAATATCTCGGGTTCTATTGATCACGGCGACCTGGGGTTGATCTTAAATAAACGGTGAGCTCATTTCCCATTGATTTATGGGGTTTAAAAAGAAAATTATCAATTTTATCGAGAACTTATGAGGCAAAAACTGATTTTCAAAAAAATGACCCATAAATATTTGAAAAATTGATTTGAAAAAAATTTGAACCACATAAATCGATGGGAAATGCGCTCACCTTTCATTTGATATCAGTCCCAGGTCGCTGCGACCAACAGAACTAGAGGTATCGTCGAAAAAGTGAATTTTTTCGATTTTTGTAAGGAAAACCCCTTCAAAACTTGGCAAAAAAGTAAATTTTTTCAAAAATTGAGGAAAAAAAAACATTTAACACATGTTTTCCGCCTGAAATTTTCTCAGCTTTCCAATGGAATCATCAGGAAATCTCTATCTTGAACCGCTCAATTAGAATGACCATTTTACCTCACCCTCCCCTATTATAAGATCGAAGGCACTTTGAACGAATTTATGGGAGGGAAATTTCAGAAAATAATTTTTTTTTTCCTCCAAAATTACATTTATTTAGCTGTTGGACTGGAATATAATGAGAAGATATGATGGTTAAATTAAAAAACATACCAATTTCCGGAATTTATCCGATAAATTATTGAAACATGGATTTTCTGGCAAATGAAAAAAAAATTATTGGAGAAAGGGTGCTATCAAAAAGTCTTTTTCTTATTGTTACAATTCTTATAAATATCTCATACTACAATTCTCATCATTACAAAATTATCTCCTATTGAAAATTGAAAATTCTGATAAAATGTAATGAAAATGAAAATAAAAATAATGAGGATAAGAATTTTGTATTATAAGAATTGTAATAATAAGAATGAGACTTTTTGATAGCACCCTTTCTCCAATAATTTTTTTTTCATTTGCCAGAAAATCCATGTTTCAATAATTTATCGGATAAATTCCGGAAATTTGTATATTTTTTAATTTAACCATCATATGTTCTTATTATATTCCAGTTCAACAGCTAAATAAATGTGATTTTGGAGGAAAAACAAAAGTTAGTTTCTGAAGTTTCCCTCTCATAAATTCGTTCAAAGTGCCTTTGATCTTATAATAGGGGAGGGTGAGGTAGAATGGTCATTCTAATTGAGCGGTTCAAGATAGAGATTTCCTGATGATTCCATTGGAAAGCTGAAAAAATTTCAGGCGGAAAAGATGTGTTAAATGTTTTTTTTCCTCAATTTTTGGAAAAATTTACTTTTTTGCCAAGTTTTGAAGGGGTTTTCCTTTCGAAAATCGAAAAAATTCACTTTTCCGACGATACCTCTAGTTCTGTTGGTCGCAGCGACCTGGGGCTGATATCAAATGAAAGGTGAGCGCATTTCTCATCGATTTATGTGGTTCAAATTTTTTTCAAATCAATTTTTCAAATATTTATGGGTCATTTTCTTGAAAATCAGTTTTTGCCTCATAAGTTCTTGAAAAAATTGATAATTTTCTTTTTAAACCCCATAAATCAATGGGAAATGAGCTCACCGTTCATTTAAGATCACCCCCACGTCGCCGTGACCAATAGAACCCGAGATATTCCCGAAAAATTGAAATTTTTCAAAAACAAAAAGATTTTACCTTCAAATCTTGAGAAAAAAGTTGAATTAATAAAAATTTCGAAAAACCACTTCTGACATATCATTTTCATGATAAATTTCCTCATCTTTCCGATGGAATAATGAGAAAAACCCAATTTCCAATATTTCTATAAATTTAGAGTAATTTTCATAACATAAAATATCATTATTAACACACGTCCGTTCTACCGCTTGTGTCCATTTTACCGTACTTTTCGTATCTTTTAAACTTTGCCAAAAGCTAATTTTGTATCAATATATTCAAATTTGAAGGAAAAAAAAGTTATTTTTTGAAATTTCCATCCCATAGTTTTTTGTTTTTTAATTATATAGTAAATAAAATAAACTTTCGAATTTAGCCAAGACTAGTTTTGTGACAAATTTCATAGTCTACAAAAAAGGTCTCTTGCTAAATTGTCATAAATTCATTAATTTGCAAGTTATTTGCAAAATAATGAACTATGTACACGGACGAGGTATGTCATGTACATTCAAATTCTCTGCGCATAGCGCGTGTCCGAACGGGTGGCGCGCGCAGAAGTAGGCGGAGCGTCAGCCCTCAGCTGATTGTTCCCCGAAATATTTATTTTTTAAGATTTGCAATTTTTTCATGCAAAAAAAAAAGGTTTTTGCTTAGTACTCTCCGCATCAAATTCGTAGAGTATTTTCTCCTCTACCATAGAGTATTTTTATTTTTTCGATGCGTTGAGTTCACTGCAAATGGCGAGATTTTTTGGCGTAAAAATTGATTTTTGGAATAGTTTCTAATTAATTTAAATTATTTTGGCACATTCTCACGAGGACACATTTTGATATGTTGTTCAGAAAAATTTTCTGAACATATCAGTATTTTTTCCTACCTGTTCCGAATTATTTGTATTTCCGATAATTTTTGAGTCTAGAATGAGTAGCCTAATAGGGTTATATATGCGGTCGGTCAATTTCGTGAAAATACTACATATCCGACTAGTCGGTAATAACGTAATTGTGCTACAATTACCCATCACCCATATAACCTCATGTAAAAAGTTCAACTTTGATATTTATTTTCTCCCTTATTCTACGATCACTCAATTCCAAAAAATTATTACATATTTTTAATTACCCAGTGAACTTATTTAGAAATTTTCAAGACTCTGACACATCTCCTTTGTTTTGGGTCACTTGCGGCAGTTCTCCCTTAATCAAATAAATGAAGCCAAGGACATCATGAGAAGCATTCTGGCATAGTTTTGGGAGGGTACGCTTTATCAATTCAGAAATGCAACATTTCTGACGCTCGGGCGATTCTGTATATGAAGCGACAATTATAACTTCTCTAAAGCATTGATATGTATCTCAATTGTTCTCAATAGAAAATCATAAAATTATTCGATACAACCATCATTAAACCCGGAATTGACTCTGAATTCATGGAACAAGTTATTATTTCTGGAACATTCAGCTTACGCCCTCAAATTACGCACTCAGCTTACGGTCTCAAATTACGCCCTTACATTGGTTAAAATTAAACTGCAAAAAGTAATCCATCAACTGTATATACAGTGATAAATAAATTACTCACCGGGATCGAAAACTTGGTGGAACACGTACAAATCATCTGCTCTTTCCAGTCTTTTCCATGGATCAGGTGCATAATCACTTATTGGGTTCAATATATACAATGTTGATGTACTGGTTGATTCGGAACAAATGTATACTGCATTCAGAATATTGAATCTCCAAGCTGTCCGCAGAAAATCCGCAGCATTTTTGCATGTTTCAATCTCTCTACCAAAAATATAAAATGGGGCCATATAATCAAAAAAGTAGGTTTCCGTTATTGTCGCTATAAAGGATGCCATTTCTGCTGGGGAATTTCCGATGAAAACCATTACATCCACGCTTCCTACTGTAAGAGGATGCTCGAATAAATTATGTTTTTCCCAATATGGCAAATTGTTCCTGAACATAGAGTCCTTTGCTCGAATAACTGGTAATTCATCAGTAGCTTCATCAAAATCTCCATAAATGAAAATTCTCTTGATCGGATTATCTTTTCCATAACATGATTGGAGTATTTTTTTCTAGAATACGAGATAATAATAATTTCATCGTCATCGCTGATGATTCATATAAAATTGTTCTTTCGAACTAACCATTGTCTTCTCATTAGTCTTAAAATTATTGACTTTCCACAGCTTTCCTAACGCAGAGACACTAGTGATGGCAAGAAGAAATGACAAACATTTGATGAGCATCATGTTCAGAGTACTTTGGAGAACTTTTCCTGTGTGCACTCATTCGATGTAAGCTCTCGTGGAGATACTGACATTATTCATGGTCACTCAGTATTGATATTGTCAGTGAAATATATCGATTAGCATTTAATCCTGCATGTTTTTTGAAAAATGGGTCGTATGAACTATTATCAACTTGTGATGGTAATGCACAACATTATCAACCTTTTTGCGAAATTGAGGCAATAGAATTTCACATTTGCCATCACGCACATTTCTTTAATGGTTGTCTTTCACAATTGAATTCTTTTTTCATATAGTTCTCGATACTTGTTAGTTTAAGAAAAAAACGTATCCAATGAGGAAAAAATGATGGATTTTTGGAAACAGGGAAAATCGAGAAACGATGAAATTTGGGAGGAACCTTCTTTTTCGCGTTTTTCGAAGCTTTCCAGTGGAACACATATGAGATAGTCCACCGGACAGCTTGCTCCATATATTCACTCCTGACAGCCGAAATATCGAAATATTATTCCATACAGAGTACCCAGGTGAAGTTCACTACACAAGTTATGGAAGAAAATGGCTTCAGTATAGGGAAGTACCCCCCAAATAAAATCCATTTGTGTTCTAATTCAATGCAAATTTTTGATGTATTTCGATTGTCTAGGGGTCAGTCACGTGTTGTATACCTACTCCTTTCTATTGGGTTTTTCCCCGATTACCTTTACTTTTCCCCAAGCCACGTCACATGATCACCAAATGCTCAGTCCCGTTAGTCCCTTTTCCTTCTTTATATCGTTTTATTACTATAATCCCTAGAACACGAATTTCCTTGCTAATCGTTTTATTGCACCCGTTGGTCCCAAATTCCGGGTACAAGCAATTCCTATTTCCCCGGGTTTTTCCCACTAATTACCCTCAGCTCCCCAACTACGTAGTGCACCTTACCCCCTCTTTACCTCACACCCAACCATTCCACCCTCTTATTATAATATATAAACCCCGAAATACTTAGAACACCTCAGTAAGACTTTAGCAGAGTAACTGCTACCATCTGATATAGAATTTAAGTATCATCTTGTTTTAACCGATTTTGTAAGAAGTATCTAAATAGTTCAACTTGAGTTTTTTAAAGTTTGTAATAATAAAGTTAGATTTTGAGAAATAGTTGTTTTTCATAAATTCAATCCGGAATCCAACACACGCAGCGCGAGGCCAAAACGACATCCTAATTAAAATTTTATGAAAAATACAACCAACTTTTTTCTGGGAAGTATAACCCATAAACACGAAAAAAACGAGAAACTACAGATTTGAGATTATCACCACGTTTCGCATTATCCAAGGCCACGACGGGGACGTAGTGGTTTTTAGGCCTCAAAAAAACCTAACACGACCTACCCTATGCGACACTCGGGATTTTGATGAAGAAATTTATTGACAAAACACCGCCCACCTTCTTTCGGCTTTAGAAATTTTTTATTTTTAACTTTTCAAGAAAACAAGTACATCGAGCATTAAAATGCGTTCTTTTTTCTCTAGTCAATAACTCGAATGCTTCACGTGGAACAATATCAACCAAAATCTTTATCATAAATATTCGAAAGAAATTAATTAAATTAAATTGAAAAATACGCTTATAATTTTAATTCAGATTCTAGAAAAATTTCTAAGATACTCATCTGGAATAGTAAATTCAATGGTATTCCGTTGAGACACTACACTTTTTCTTCGTCAAGAAGAAATAAATAAAGTTGACTGTTGGAATGAGCGCCTCTGCGCTTACGCTCTATCCCTTTCTATCCGCGTATGCTTTCTCTCTACTGAGGAGCATGCACAGACCGTATATACTGAGGGCACTCACGAACCCCGAGAGCTACCGTTGCCCAGACCCACCCCTTCACTTCGCCATGGCGATTAACTGTTGATACACACGCTCTGATATCTATCCATATTATTCTTACGAACGAGTGCTAATAAATACTTTATCCAAAATAAACTCTGAGTACTATTTATTACTAATAACCCATCAGGTTATGGGACACCTGCGCTCCCACTGCGCCAGGAAAATAAAAGTGCATTAAATACAATAAGTAAAATAATCGAGTGTGTGGAGATTTTTCAATGAGGGAAATAAAAAGAAGATTTGAAAATGTTGTGTTATCCAGAATCTACCCGTTACTCAGTGAAAGGAAAGGAAAAGTCAACGAGAAGAAGAGAAAAGAAGAATTAGAAGAAATTAACGAGAAGGAAAAATGAACGAACGACGAAATGGACGAGAGAAAAATGGACAAAAGGGACGCCGAGAAAAACGTGGTGCCGACCAGAGATGAAGGAGACGCGCTGGAAAAAAAAAAGGCGGCGACTACACTCAAGGCTGGATCCAGCAGTAAGTAATGCATTACAAATTATCAATTAATTCATCACGACCCCGGGACAAAATGAGATCGATCAAAAATGAAAATCATGATAGCGTCATGATATATTCAATTAAAATCCTGTCAAATTAATAAAGCGAGACGTCGCTGAAAATAAAGCCGAGTGACGCTGCGTGAGTGAGACAGAGATGAGACGAAGCCGACGAATACGTGGGGATACGAGCAAGAACGAAGACTCACGAGCAACCCAATACGAAATGAACGAGTGTGAGCACGAACGACTCTCGGTATACGCGCCTGAAAGAAACGGTTCTCAACCTCACAGGAGATTTATTGAATAGAATTATTGTGAACAATTAATGAATTATCAATTTATTAATATTATTTCTTTCTGCCTTATCACAATAATTTAGATAATGAGAAAAAGACCTGGAGAGACTTTGTGGATTGTTGCCTCTCAGGAGAATCTTAATGACAACGAATTTATGAAACGAACGGATTAAGATTACATCAATAAATGAGACCGAAGTATTTCAATTTAAAAAGGTGCAAGGTACAAAACTGGTAAAGGATTGCGCAGTCTACTTGATCTACTCAAGTCTAGTTTAATTTGCAAAAATTAAACATTGTACAAATAATCAGCTGAATAAAATTACTAATTATTTTAAAATCACTGTTGGGTCATTTGTGTGAGAATCCATTGTAGTACGTGGATTGTTGCCCGAATGACTAGAGTGAGAACAGACTCAATCTTGTGTTCAGATGAGAAAGCCATCTCTCGTTCCAACTCAGCCATACTTGTGTTCGGTCAACTGAGTTGGGACCTCACTTCTTCCTGACCACAAATACATATTCACTCAAATAATGAACTGAATAATGAATCAGTAAAAATAATAATACAAAGATGAGAGAACGATGACGAAATGATTCTGATAAGAATTTCTAACAAGAAATTTGTATTCTTCAATGGAGCATAGGAGCGGTTTACAATCACGACGTGAATACCGATACCGATAGACATTAGCTGGTAGTCAGCAAGAATAAAAACCAACTGTTGGATCCAAAGGCAGAAAACGAAGGGACAAATCATAACGAAGTGACAAAAGAAACCAAAAAGTTGAACGAAATTCCAATGAAAGAAAAGCGATGAATACTATAAACGATGAAGTGAAATGTAACGATGTTAACGATGAGAATGAAGCCAAATCAAACGATAAAAACATGGATCACAAGAATCCAACGAGAAGACTACATCAAGCCATCCTGTAGATGTGTGAGATGAAAGTCAACGTTTAACGGAACGAATGGAGTCAATAACAAAGTAACTGACATTCATAACAGAAAATCTCTCTGTTACTCAAGAAATGATAAACTCTAGATTAATAAAAGTCAAGGGGTTACTGAAAACGAGCGAACAAAACGGATGAGTCGATTGATGAGCGATGGAAACGATTGGGACTGCAGCATAACGATGAGAACGAACAGATAAAAATGAATCTCTCTAATTCGACAATCATTGATGAAGGTATACGTCAAGGCTTTCATGAAAACATGAGTATGAATGTCATTGGGAGAATTATATTCACTGCTGCAAAGCACGAATTCAAATAATTTAATTTACAGAAAATAATACGAAAAGAGTAGGGAATAATGAATCCAATCGGTAACAAATGAGGGGAGAGATAATGAACGAAATTTCACTTATCACTTATACCATGACTATATCGTATGAGAATTCTGAAATGCCTTTAACTCAGTCGATCAATGAAAGATACGAAGAGCATGTAAGATAATGTACGAAGTTAACGACAGTTTGAGAGATATTTCTACTCAATATTACCAGTATTCGAAATCGAGATTAATATTCACGATTAATGTGTAATACTCAAATCAATATTATTATTTGAAAATATTAGTGTCATTAGACCTAGTAAATTTTAGAATTGTCTCGAACGAGTTGAAATGATGTGTACTGGATGTGTACTGAAATTCAGTATGAAAACAAATACATAGTTTTCAATACTTTCCCGATGAAAGACAGCACCTCAGAATTTTTGAACAAATTCGAGGAGTTGTTGAGAGAGAACGACGGTTTGAACGAAGCGAATCTTCTTCCAGAAGAATTGAAAGTAGATGCACTTTACGAAGTGATCATGGTATCTGCTCTCGAAACACAGTCAGTAGAATTACGACGAGGAATTCTACAGGGAGACGATTGACGAACGAGAAATTGAAAAGTTTATCATGCTGAAAGGTACTGACATGAAATGCGGAACGATTGTCAAAGAAGAATTCCAACCTAAACGAGAACGAGATCCAAGAGAATGATGCTTTGGATGTGACGATTATAAATACATTGAAAGAGCCTGTCATCAGAAACATACTGATTTCAAGAAGTGCCATGAGTGAAATCACCTTGTTACTCATGTAAAAGGGAAAAATACATTACGATTGGCTAAACGAAAGGGTGGACGACGATTTTGAGAGGACAGGGTACTCAAAATGAACAACGATGGGCATAGCAATCGAATGTAACGCTTGAAAAGCAAAGCGAAAATGAGAAGATAACGATTAATGACAAACGAATACAAAACATCTGAGATGCGACGAATACAAAATCAAAGAATCGATTTCCAGGGTCAACGAAATTGAAAAATCTCATTGAAGCATTAGAAGTCAATGAAGTTGAGAGAATACTCTAACGAAAAGAACTAATTCAACAAAAACGAAGAGTGGAAAAATTAATAATAAATTCTTTCAAAGTTGATATCAATTAAGTTACCGAATAAACGATTGAATAGAACCAATTGAAATTAGCTAAGTGTACTTCTAGCAGACTCTGGTACCACCAAGCACTCAACAAACTTGAAATTATTGCTTAAACGATTGATAGACGAAAAGAAACGAAATTGAGTGTAACGAAGAGCCCTGAACGAATTTGAAAACGGAGGGAGTAGGTTCAATTACCATTGATATGAAAAATGATGAGTGAATTCAAATCAACGAATACGTTTTACGTAAAAGTCTTTCTAATAGCTAATTTCTCTGAGGAAATCGAGGAAATTCGAGGAAAACATCAGAATAGACGATGGACGAACGAGCAGTTTCAATCACGAATTGAACGGAATATTCATTTACCTCATTCATATCAAAACATATAAAAATTGAATCATGGATGAATCGAACGAACGGAGAGATCAATTGATCATCACAAATAAAAATGAAACCACAAAAATTGACGAGTGATTCATCAATAGTCGAATATTGAAATAAATCGAATGACTGAACGACCGGAATGATAAAAACAGAGAGAAAAGAACGAATGGGATACTCAAAAGTCTCCGACTGACGATGAAACCGAAAACGAACTGATGCACTGCAACTGAAAACGACAGGCAGTCAGAAATATTAGATGGGAACGATCATGAGAAATTCAAAGACGAGTGTCATAGTGCATTAACGAAATGCATATAAATAACGAAATATCGAAGTGAACGAATAAAATAGGAACTAATCTGAGTCATAATTTTGGTAAAACGATGAATGACTGGAAAATCATAAATCTAGGGAATTCAGAACTAAAAGGAATGCAAAACGAAATGTCATTATTTAATGAATTACGATGAAAAAATGACGATGAATTTAAATACGATGAGAAAATTCATCAAAAATAACGAAGTCATAACTAATATAATGGTGAATCAGATTAGGACATGTATCACTCAACTCTTCAAAATCATTGTGGAATGATATTCAGAAAATGAATGAATACAATCAATTATCATCAGTGGATGGATTCTTGATTACGATACTTGTCAATTAGCAAAATTGAAATAAACTTCCATCTGAAATTACGGACACGAGTATCACGAACACTATATATTATTCACTTAGATAATATGGAATTGAGTTTCTCAATCTCCCATTTACAGAGTATATCGATGAGCATGTATACTTGATGACAATTAGACGAGACTTGCAACGATCTGTAAAGAAACTCAAGAGTGATACAAGGAAGAGTATAGAGTCATTCATACGAAGTGGAAAAAATGCTCTAAGCTACGATGCGAACGTATGCGACTTACGAGTAGATCGCTACTTAAAGAATATTGGCAGCTAGAAAAGTGAAGTCCTATGAGAAATTGGAGCTAAACAGCAATTTGCCAGCCCAAACTATTCAGAACATAACGATGTGGCCGAACAACATAATGAAACGATTCAGGAGAAAATGAAAATTATACCTGTACAATTCAGGATAACTGGGAATATGTGGGATTTCATCCTGGATGCAACCGTCAATAACTGCACCGAGGCTCCCTACAAATTAAACGAAGTGAAAATGCCTCTGCAATGATTTAATCCCAAGTATTGCTACGATACGAATCAATTGCAAAACGATACACATTTTAGTTCAACGGAAGACACAGTAGAGGTTAAGATGTGAAAGACGAAGGACAGTTTATACTGGTTACTCCGAAACTTGATACCAATTCCTTAAACCTGACGGAGTTAAACACTACGAATACAAAGATGTGTGCTGTAACGGAAAACTCGTACATAGGGATTTCCTTGGTGGAGACAAAATCGAAGTATGAATTGAGAAAAATTATAACGATCTGGAAAATGACAAGACGATGACATGCGATAACGATGTGATGAACGCAAACGATAAGAGTGATAGGAACTATGTTAACGAAGGGTTATCGAACGATGAGGGTCAACAAATTATCAAAATAATAAGTAATTGAAAAATTACTGACGATCAAATACAATATACCCGGTAATATGAATCTCAATGAGCCCACCACTAAATTTACAATGAAATAACGAATGAGATTTATAAAACCGGAGAGAGAAATCTTTTAAACTGGAGGGAGAAACGAAATGAAAACGAAGACGACCGGGAAAATTCAACATATTAAAATAACATCGAACGACAGATGCGAAACGAGCGGAGCACGTAATAAAACGACCTGTAACGAACCTTAAAGAACGAGAGCATCACTACGATCGAAATGGATTGGTTAACGATGAGGACTTATTAATCACAGACTCCGAAAATCAAGACACTAATGAACAAAGTCTAATTCATTATGCACTTTGGCCCAAGTAACAACGATCCGATAAAGTAACAGGGACGACAAGGAAAACAGATGAACGAAATAAATAGAAAAGACTCAATAATAAATTGAATTCGATGGGAAAAACGATGTGTAGAAATTATCGACAGAACAGTGAAATGATGAACGAAAAGAGAATCAATAAAATCGATTCGAAATAAGTCAGTTCAGAGTTCTAACGAGAAATCGAAATAAATAACGAAATGAAGTCATAGAACATGATTGGTGATAGGAGAGTTCAAATACGAAAGTATCATTGATACATTGAAGACAAGCACTTGTCTCAAGTTTGTCGCTAATACGATTGGTGATGACAAATACTAATAAATTGGGTAAAATGTCTGTGGAATGGATCTAAGCGTCGCATTCCTGAACGAAAAGTTTGAAAAGATAATACTACGGAAATTCTCGAAAGAATGAACTATTCACAAATAAGTGAGCAAACGAGAGGGGTAAATTATACCGAGCATTCTATGAATTATGGACAAAATTCATAATGATAAAATGAACGATTTACGAAAGTGGATATAACGATTGGACTAATGAACGACGGACGAAAATCATGTGTATTTACATAGAGATGAGGAAAATAACTCACTTCACTATTGTACGTTGACGACAAACGAAGAGCATGTGGTGGAAATGAAAATGAAACGGAACAAACGAATAAACTTACAGAGAAGTTCGAAATGTCAGATTTAGGCGAGCCGAAAGAATTTTTAGAAATATCCAACGAGCGAAACACGAATGATCGAGTCAAGTATTTGAATGAAACGAAATACATCTATAAAATTTTGAACGATTCGATTTTCATAAATCTCATGCCTAACGAATGAAAGTGATAACGACTCAAGGGGTAAATTATGAGAAAAATGACGAGGGGAAAAATTGCGATGATAAGATAAAAGAAAACACAAACAACACAGAAAATATCCCATACAGGGAGGCTGTTAGCACATTGTATCTGACTAATACAACTCGTCCTGACATATTCTTCGCAGTCACCATACTGAGCAGAAACCGAACGAATCCGAACGATGACGACAGAAAATTGGTGAAACGAGTGTTTAGATATCTCAAACGAACGAGAAATCTAAAATTCAAATACACAGAAAAACGAAACGATTTCCGAGCGATTCGAATGTAAATTTCACTGTACGGAAATTTTCATTAAGGACGTACAATTCAATAAAGTCACAAAAGATTGTATGTGAACGAACGGTGATACCGAATGAAGACATATGATTGAAGTCAGAAGACAAAAGATGAACGAATACGTGAAATAAAAGGTCATAGTAATTCAATAGCGAATCAACGAGCAGAATTCTTACCTATTGAAAGTTATAAACGATTAACAGACATAATAACGAACGATTAATCCCAATGAACGATATAAGACGAATTTAACGATGTGCACTTAATAATCAATTTATGTTTCAGGAGCAAATTAACGAAGAACGAAGAACGACGTGTAAATGATAAAGTATCATTACTACTTTTCTATTTAAATTGTTCTAATCTTATAAAACGGAGCTGTGAAAAAGAAGCTGTGATTGATGTAAGCGGCAGAGTCGGGAGGGAGTGTTGGAATGAGCGCCTCTGCGCTTACCCTCTATCCCTTTCTATCCGCGTATGCTCTCTCTCTACTGAGGAGCATGCGCAAACCGTATATACTGAGGGTGCTCGCGAACACCGAGAGCTACCGTTGCCCAGACCCACGGCTTCACTTCGCCATGGCGATTAACTGTTGATACACACGTGCTGATATCTATCCATATTATTCTTACGAACGAGTGCTAATAAATACTTTATCCAAAATAAACTCTGCGTACTATTTATTACTAATAACCCATCATTAACAGTCAAAGCAACACCAGAAAACTCACTGGTGAGGAGAAGGCTCAAATGGTTTTTCATGTCAAAATTGCCCCACTCTAACACCATTGGTTTCTGTCTTACTCATGTATACGTCTTCAACTCACTCATTTGGCAAAATTATCGATTATTTTCTCTTGTTGCTTTTAGCTACACATCGCGTTCCCTCTCCCATGACGATTCAAAACAATGGAATAAACCGGTAGAAACTGACTCTATTTTTCACGTGTAAAAATTTCTTATTTTCAACTATTTTGATTCAATTTGATTTAATATATTATATAATTCAGGAATTGACTATAAAAAATAGAAAACTATCGATGATATTAATGAAAAATTGAAATTTTCCGAGGGGAACGTTTCCCGTACAAAAGCCCATTTGCATTAATATTTGATTGTTTTTACGACTATTTTTTTTCTCAGTGTATTTTTTGATTTTTTCAAAAGTTCTCGTAACGTTCACTCTAGAGAAAATATCATTTTCATTTTTTCTCACAGGTCTGTTTTGCCCTGGTCTTCTTCATTTCGATTGAGGGGGAATATTTACTATACTTTTAGAGTAAATTCGTTAGAAATGGTAATATTTGCTTTCAAATGTGACGTGTGGAGAAATCACACGTCGCATATTCCTCTGATTTTTTAATGAACTAACCATAAGAGAAATAAAATCAAGTATTATGTTATGAAAAAATTATGAAAAAGACGCGAGATAAGCATTTTCGGTCTCGAACGAGTGTCCAGTTCATTTTCCGAACAGTTTGACTGGAAGAATCCGCTTTGTCCATCTTTCTCGTGAGAAAAAGACTGGCCAAAGCGTGAGGAAAGACTGAAGTTTCGTCACTTCGGGGATTACTCTCGACTGGTGGACACCTCCGGGTGTCCACTGGAAAAAGATCGCGAAACAATTAGCTTCACGAGTGGACCCCAAGCTAGCACTTCATAATTGTTATCAGTTTGGACATTATAATATCGATCTTTACGATATCGATTGTCGTTATTTTAAAGTTTCACCCCAATCCGCCTAAAATATCCCGAGTTTGCAAAGTGAATCCACCCGTGAGCTCTCCGTCAACGAGCTGGACGAATAATTGAGGAAATACGGAGGAAAAGGAGAGTCAATAAACCGTGTGGACAGATTGCAGTGTAGGTTAAGCCAATCTGAGTAGGCCCACACGTAACACAAGTCATAGTCTCTTTTCACGTGGACCCATTCAACTACATGTATAACAGTTGAATTCAAACATCCATATTTTTTATAGAGGACACTGGGGCAAAATGGACCTCTGGAACGAAATGCTTCTGGAATTTCGTTGGAGAAGAAAAGGATGCGAGGAAAAATACGAAAAAAGTTAAGAGTCATTTTCCAATTGTTGAGCAATTTCTTCGAATATTTTTCTCCAGGCCTTCACTTCGGAAAAAAATCCCAGTTCATTCTGCCTCTATCGCACCTACGACGTGGACGATTGTCTCTAATTGTTTTTGAGAATGGAGGCCTTTACGGAAAAGATTCAAAACATTACCTGATAATGCAGACATGCTTGAGCTTCTTCTCAATTTTTTTCAGATTTTTGCAGGCAGTCCTCCCCTTCGAATAAAATTCCTGAAACACTTTGCTCAGGAGATCCATTCATTTCTCGAGAGAAATTTTCAGTCATCAGCGACCCCAGCAGTGAAACCTCCGAATCAACTCTATGTGTTCATGAACGAGCCAAAAATGCGACCATTCAACGAAAAATTCGATCAGATTTTTGTGGAAATAGTTTTAGGAAAATTACATTCAGAGATTTTTTGATAATTTAAAAGAGGGTGCGTAGAATACCACGCGCTAGAGGTGAAACTTGTGGGTGGACGATCGTGATGCTGAAATCCATGTACTATGTGTATAGTAATGGAATGGGATGTAATTTTCATCAATCAATTGAAAATCCTCTTGATGATTGAGAATTTCAATTCGGATACTCCACGCCAGAAATAATTAGACGGAGCAAGATATCATTTGAGGATATAAAGTGAATCTGAATTTTTTTCTATTAAATGGGAGAGACTTAGAATTATACTTTTGGTTGGGAACATCTTGGAGTACCTGAAATCTTTCCCATTCAATAGACAATTGACAGAAAACTTTGACTTTTTCATCTTTAATGTAATAATATCTTGCTTTGTCTGATTTTTCTCAAAACAGAAAATCCGAATTGAAAGACTTAAGAAATGTTCAGCTGGTACCGATTTAATTAGTAAAAAAAATCACTACGACTAGCGTAGTTGGCTCGATGACTAGCGTAGTCATAACCTGTACAGCTGATATATACTAGAAATGCTTCCTCATCAATCATAATTTTTCTTTTATGAAGAATCGAGTTGATAGAAATAATTTCTCTGACAATCAAATAGAAAAGGCTAAATTCATTACATTTTCAGCTACTTCTGTATGGCTTGATGTGCAAGCGTATACATAGTATACATTGCGTTACGCGTAAAGCATTCTTATTAATTTCAAAAAGCGCGCGGTTCTGAGGTTACTGTCATGCGAGTAAGACAGAGGTTAACCTCCCGAAAATCAGCATTTTTCAAGACAAATTAATTTATTCTCAAATCACCAAGTATCTAATGGATTGGAGGAAGCTCTTAATCCTCTAACGCTGAAGTCGGACTAACTCGTACCCGTGGCGCCGGAGTGGGGATAGCCAATCGCGTGCACTCTCAGTCCCCACTACCTCAGTTTACGAGACTCAGGCCCGTTCATTATCGTGATACACACGTCTGATGGGTTCCCTCAGTGCCCCTTCCCTTGTTATTTAAATAGTCTTGAACCACCTTTTTTTTTTTAATGATTTCTAATTATGTAGAATAAAAAATTACCGAAAATTGAATGTGGAAACTCAAAATGATTGACTAACAATAACATACCCGATAAAATTTGAAGAAAAAACAGTAACCTCAGAGTAGGTACGGTATTGCTCGCCAGAGCTCACGGATACACACTAACGCAGATATGCGCCGCCTGCTTAGCAGGCTGCAGAGTGGGGGAAACGCCCATAAGCGTTAAAGGGTTAAACTGTTCTTTACCCATTTATTTATCGATTATGGAAGTTCCCCCCCCCCCCCCCCGAAAACTCGTTAATTGCCACAAATTTCATGTTTCTAGACTAAAACCCGTAAGGGACCTTGTTCATTGAAAAAATCTTTATTTATTAATTCCTCCTCAACGAGAGATCTTAAGAGTTTGAAATTTTAACAGGTGACTTCTTATACTTTCAGAAGTATATTCTAATTTTTTGCATAATTACTGGTCAGCTTTTGTAGAGGAAATTGGTTCTTCTCAAAAAATAAGTTTTTGATGGTTTCCTTCACAATTTAAATTTTTTTAAAGTAATATTACACATTTTCTAACATAATAAATTAAATTCATCAAAATATCTATAATAATAAAAATTTTATTTGAGAAAATAGAGTCAGTTTTATCCGGTTTATCCTATTGTTTTGAATTGTTGAGGGAGAGGGAACGCGGTGTGTGGTGTGAAACAGTGAAGAAAAATATCGATTATTTTTGCGAATTGAAGACACTTACATGAGTAGGACAGAGACCGTTGGTGTTGGAGGGGGAAATATTGGGAAGAAGAACCTTTATAGCCTTCTTCTATCCAGTGAGTCTTCTGGTGTTCTTATAATGGTTAACTTTGTTTCTTTCTTTTGGAAAAAGAATAAGTGTAGTGTCTCAATGGATTACCGGTGGATTCACAATTCTAGTTGGGTAATTTCGAAATTTTCTAAATCTGAATTAAAATTATATGCGTTTTTGAATTTAATTAAAAAATTTTTTTTCGAATATGTATGATTAAATTAATTGGTTGATATTATTCCACGCGAAGCATTCACGTTATTGACTAGGGAGAACAAAAGTACGCATTTTTATGCTCTATGTACTTGTTTCCTGAAAATTATTAAAAATTATATTTTTGAAGCTCAAAGAAGGTGAGCGGTGGTTTTTGTCAATAAAATTCTTCAACAAAATCCCGTGAGTCGCATTAGGGTAGGTTGTGTAGGTTCTTTTGAGGCCTATGCACCATTACGTCCCCGTCGTGGCCTCGGGTAATGCAAAACGTGTTGATAATCTCATTTGTTTGTAGTTTCCGTTTTTTCGTTATGTTGGGTTATTCTTCCCAGGAAAAAGTAGGTTGTAATTTTCTGAAAATTTTAATTAGGATGTTGTTTTCGCTCCGCGCTGTGTGACCGACCCCTAGACAATAGAAAAACACCAAAAATGTACAATTAACTATGTCCAAAAAATTTTAATTTATGGAACCAATCTCCTCTACTGATACCTATTGGTCTATTAATCCAGTTCTTTAGCTCCCGAAATATTCTCAAAAGAAGATTAACAAAAAATATGAATTTAGTGTAGATAGATATTTTGTTTGTTCATGGTTTTTCAGAGGATATCTCTGAAATGAAGCAAGATAGCGTAATTTTCTTCGCATTTTTTTTTGTGGAGAATTATAAGAGCTACAAAGAAGGTTTGTTTTGAGCGTGTTGATTTTATTCGTTGAATTTCAGGGTGGATTGCAGGAGGCGGTTAATGATAGTGAAAAAAGAAGTAATAGTTGGATTACACTGAGCCGCAAGGCAAAACCGTTTTATTCGGAAAAAAGCCCGCTCGTCGATAGATAATACACTTTGAATAAATAGACAACTAGTTGAGTTTCGCACAATAGTTAAATAATCAAGTTGAATTGCAATAAACTTTGAGATAATCGAGAAGATTAACACTTGAGACAATTACAGAGTTTTACTATAAAACGATACGTCGAGCCGTATCTCTTGAGAGTTCACGCGTAAGTAAGGTAGTTGGAGGGGGGAGATTTCGTCTTCTAGCCGAGGGTCGAGGTGTCGCTGACCCCCCTCTCCCCCGGTCAGGTGACTTGAGAATTTGGTTACGTTTTAAACAGGTTTCTATGAAAATTTCGCGATTTTCCATTGTTTCTAAGATATTCTTAGAAATTATCGAAAATGTAGCTACATTCGTACTCTGCATGTTATTGGGACTGCCGTACCTGGTGCGCAGACGTCGCCCCACTCCTCCGCTATTTTTGATTCTCTCTACCCCGCGCGCTCTCGTGCCTACATGCACGCTGCCACAGATCGACTTACCCCCACCACTTCCGTTCAGTTTTTCAACCTAACGCAAGTTTGGGCAAATTTTACATTTACTCCCAACGCAGGAGCGCGCCTAAGGAAGTTTCACTTAAAAAAAAAATTGTTCATTTCATTCATTTCAATGGCTATGTTTCCAAAATTGCCATTAAAAAAATTGCCATTTTCAGGAAAAAATCGAGATGTTCTCAAATACAATAATGATACTTTTGTAAGAAAAAAAGCAATGAATAGTTTTTAATTGAAACGTAATCTGTTTCTTCATTTTTCTTCCCTTCCTCTGCTCTTGGAGTCTTGATGAAATATTGTGGAACAGAAATTTCAAAGTCAAAAAATCGTCAAGTAGAACGATAGATGTAAAAAAAAATATCACCCAATATTTTACCTCTAAATTCATTAGAAATCACTAATTGGTGAGCTTTGGAGTGTTTTATGATGTATTAGGAGAAAGAAAAGGATTACATCAATAAATACATATTGTTCTTGTTAAATAACATTTATCCATAAACGTGATACAAGAAATGATATCGCTACAATTTGTGCAAAGTATGATCTCTCTGATGACATGAATATGAGTAGATCAAGTTCCACGTATTCTGGAAGTTGCAAAGCGCTCGACAAATGCTATGGAAATAAAGAGGGAGAATTTCATATATTTTGATTTTTGACAAAAAATCGAACAAGTCCTTCTATATTTTTTGAGACTTAAAAAAATGTCTGGAAATTGAAATTCTACTTACTTTAAATTTAGTCTAGTGAATTTAGCCTTTGCGAGATACAGGAAAAAGGGATTATTTGTAATGACTTGGGAGAAATTCAACAAATATTTTCAGAAAGCCCAAACTATCTCCCTTCGAAATAAGCATATGAAATTCATTTTGGGGCAGTCCGAATTGGGCTACAGTAAACTTCTAAATAAGTTCACTGGTCCGTCTAGAATCTCTCATTAAAGTTCCTGTTTTCCCTTTATTTCTACTCCCACGCAGAACATTGCGGCGTGGGTCACAAGGATTCTCAATATCCACGGTGTTAAAATATGTCCAAATATACATTTGAAGGGCTAGTGCTACGACAATTTATCACACCCCAAATATCATGGACAAAATTTTCGAAGTGAAACTTCTTCTAGGAATGAACCAATTTTTGTCGAGTGACACGGAGAAGTGGAAGGTTTTGAGGGGAATGTGGTACTTGAGTAGTGGGGGAAATGGAGAAATGTTGCGCAGTTGGCGTAGCATGGGGAACTTATTCAATGCATCACTTCATTGTTAAGTAACAAAGGCGTAAGTCCGATAGCGTTTGCATCGCTCTTACACCTTTTTTGATCTTATTCGTTATTATTGTATCAATCAGCTGCTTTGTTCTCAATTATAATGTTCCAATTTCTCCTCCGATTTTTTCCAACGATTAACCCTATTTTTCGAACTGCACTACCAGTGCTGTGACATGTACAGTTTTTCACAGTGTGACTGCTAAGAGGATACATGTCTCAGTACTGGCAATATTCTTCATTCTTTTATCTTTTTTAGTTATTCCATGATTAATTAACCGTGTACCTATATATTCTGTCGTTTGTTGATCGAGATACTATTTGACCCATTATGAACTTATTGTAGCTATTACTATTCAAGTATTGTTGTATATATATACTTCAGTGACTGTGTATCTGATGATTCAAATATAGACTTGTTCTGGACGAACGATTTCCCCCAGGTTTTGACAAAGCAAAGAAGAAAGTGCTGATCGAACAGCTAACTTGATGATCATAACAAAAATCTACAAATTCAATTTGTTAGTCTAAAGAGCCCAAAATTGATTTTCCTACAGAAAATTCAAACGCAAAGCAAATCAACTGAAGTTATAGTTTCCATTTAGGCTCAACTGAATATGAGAATGGAATCCAATATGAAGGTAGCGTTCTCAAACTACTATCAATTTATTCATACAATTTATTATATTTTTTTCGAAACCATTTTTCGGGAATTTATATCGCTAAATCGGCTAATGGAAGCTAAAAAAAAACATGAGTTAACCCTTTAACGCTTATGGGCGTTTCCCCCACTCTGCGGCCTGCTAAGCAGGCGGCGCATATCTGCGTTAGTGTGTATCCGTGAGCTCTGACGAGCAATACCGTATCTACTATGAGGTTACTGTTTGTTTTAAAATTTTATCGGATATGTTATTGTCAGTCAATAATTTTGAGTTTTTACGTTCCATTTTTTATAATTTTTCATTCGATATCATCAGAAATAATTAAAAAAAAAACATAATTCAAGACTATTTAAATAACTAAGAAGGGGGCACTGAGGGAACCCATCAGACGTGTGTAGCACAATAACGAGCCTGAGTCTCGTAAATTGAGGTAGTGGGGACTGAGAGCGCCCGCGATTGGCTATCCCCACTCTAGCGCCGCGGGTACGAGTTAGTCCGACTTCAGCGTTAGAGGGTTAAATTATAGCCGCTTATCTGCAATCTAAGACCAAATGATAATCCAAATGATTATACTCCATACATTTTTCAATTGATTTCTTCTGGAATTCCAAGCAAAATATTACACTGAATGGGAAAAAAACTGTAAGTTTATGTTCGCAAAAATTACAAAGTGAGTTTGAATCAGAAGAGAAACCCGAAAACACTAATTTCAGCTCGGGATCTCTCCATTCATTATTTCTCAAATCTGTTGGGTTCAAATGTGGAGGAAGTACATAACAATAAGAAACTTCAGAATTTGGAAAAATTTGAAAGTATTCACAAAAAAATGAAGGAGCAGTAAATTTTTTTGGTTTTCCGAATAATTCTCAAAAGGTTTAGTTTCAAAATCTCGGCTCCATCTGTGCTACAGCTCGGTTTCGCCTCACCTTCATTGATTCTGTGATTTGGCAAGTTAAGCCTATAGACCGTACTAAAAGGATCGTTTACGACACAAAAAAAACCGGCTCATTCTTGGCTAAACTGACATATAGTTTTTTTTGTCAACGGCATGAAAATGCAGTCATTCTTGCTCATGAACTGATGACCGAACTGTGATTTTTGAACACTTGCATAGACTGAGGAAAACTGAGGTGTGATACGAAAAGCCCAATGTTTGTAGAATACTCTACGTTCCACATTGACCTCAAAGCGGATTGACAGACGCGTAACGAATTTGAATAGAGCTCCAGAGTGCATGACCAATTTTTTTTGTCTAGACGAAAAAAGCAATCGTTTTTGGTCTCTTGACAATTACACATTACCTAACAAGAAAACTGTAACTAACATGTGCGGTAAAGATTTTCATTATTATTTTCGTGACATCACTTTTTCATGGCATGTCGGTCATTAACGCGTTCGTTCATGATTTTCACCGAACTAAATGGAGAGAAGTCTCAACATCTTTGAGTCTTATACTTCTAACATTACTCAGTATTTAATGAAATTCATATTATCGCGTGAATTGATGGAAATTAGAGAATTAAATTAATTAATTATTCTTCAGAAAAATAAACAAATTAAATTAATTACAATGCACAAATTTAAAAATTTGGAGATATTCGGTTTTGATCTCGAGTGAGTGTTGAAGCCCACATCTTTCCACTATCCGGATGACAGCTTTACCATTAAGGGGTTACATACGTCCAGGATTTTCAAAGAATCGATTTTTTTTTCACCGATTATTATTCTTCATACTTTTGGGCGTATTTCTGTTGAAATCGATTGTAAAAATTCGCCATAGATCGGAAGTTATGCTAGAAAACATGACTGCTCGACGACAGCAACGAAAGCTACGAAAGTAACAAAAGAGGACAGAACAGCTCATCAACAACAACAATTGCTTACTGACAAGGAAGGCATACAGTATGAAGCTGGAATGGGAGATTAGACGTAAGTTACCAAAATAAATTAAAAATCCATAAAGTTCTTGCTTCTGCTGCGCGCAACCTCGAGCAAAACGCACTTGAAACTTCAAATGCGTTTTTCTCGAAACCACTTTTTTCAGCATGGTCGGCATGATAACTCCTACAGTTTCCAATATTTTTGGATGTTTTTTTTTTCAAATATTTGAAATCGCATTCTCTAAAGTCTATGGGGCCGGATTTTTGATAGTGTCAAAAACGCAAACTTTTTTTGGAACTGCTGTAAATTGCTTAGTTTTTCAAAATTAAAAAATCTGGCCCCATAGACTATAACTACAACCTTCTTTTACAAGAAACTATTTACATTTTGCAGATCCATCAACATTTCAAGGAGAAATGATGCCGACCGTGGAGCAATTTTTTTTTTACAGTGCCTCGGGGGACATAATTTTTTACATAGTAATTTAAAAAAAATTAAATTAAATAAATTTTCTTATAAAGTTTAAAGACTAATTAACAATGTGCAAACATTATTTTTATGAATTTCCATTCCTATCCCTTCTAAAAGGAGTTTCTCTTTTAGCGCAGTTTTCGGCGCTGCTGGATGTATGTAACCCCTCAAGCTACCGAGATACCTCACATCCCCAAATTTCAGAAACTTGTGCATATCGTCACTATTCGCCAGTTATTACAATTAGTAGAATTTGATACTATCGACCGAATTTATATTTTTATTATTATTTTCGTGACTTTCGTCATTATTCTTTTCGTGATTTTCTCGTGATTTTTATAGAACACTCGTTACACATAACAAAATCACGAAATCATAACGAAAAATAAACGTCTCCGATTTTAATCATCATTAATTTGTGTTTAAGGAGCGGGACAGTGCTCCTCTAATGTTTGCTAAAACTCTGTTCATTCGGGAAAAAACGGTCCAACTGCTCGACTCCAAAATTGACAGGGTGTTTAGGCACACATAAAGCTGAGACAAAACGTGAAAATATTTGTACTCTTCGAAAAATGCAGCTTAATTTTCAGAAAAATCAAAAAACGTCATTTTTGATACTTTTTGAAATGAATTTTGAAAATGCAAACAAAATTCTTTTCAGCTAACTATCACAATACACTAGCAGAGCATTGATTCGAGTTTAGGAAATCCACCATCCGCTCGCTGTACGATCAATAGTTTCCGAAAAATCGTCGATCAAAGACCAAAGGGTGGTATTAATTCAACTGCTGATATCTCAGTAACGAATGATCGTAGAAAAAGAAGCGAAATCAAAGCTTAAAAATCGGGTTAGACGATCGTCTTGAGGGTCAAGTCACCCTTAACCTAATTTGAAAAATTAAAAGAAAAAAAAATTCTCCACCTTCAATTCTTTGCCTCGTTCCAAATGATTCCAACAAAAAAAAAATCATCTCATAATTTCGCAGCTAGAGACTTCAAACTTTCAGATTCTTCTTTTAAATTCCGATCCGACTATTTTTCGCAAAGTTATAGCTTTTTGAAAATTACTAAAAAAAATAGAAAAATTTACTGCTCCTTCAATTATTTTGCTGAGTGTAGATGAATTCCATTATTAATATTTTTATAGCCAAAATCCAATACTTTGGTTCCAAAATAATTATATTCAATGAGAATTATGAGAATTATGAATAAATGCATTGACATACACTATGCTTCCCGTGATACTTTCAATCCTTTCGAATAATATTCATTAACTGGTGATTGGAATTCTAATAAAAAACCAAAATATCCGTGCAATTCCTAATGCCTATTCTCCCTAACTTTCCCCTATATTATGAAATTAGGACGACCAATTTGCCAGCTTGATATCAAAGATGTATGCTATGGTTGAAACCATGGGAGCCAGGATGTGATCTGTTAATAGTTCACATCCTGCTATCGTCAATTGGCGATAGCAGCTACTCTGACTCATCTTTGGATGCATCAAAACCCAGAGTTTTCCTCGTTATTATTTGTAAGTCATTTCAATTAATCATCCCTGCTACATGGTCATTTGTCTCACTAGGAATCGTCTTACATCTTTGAACTTGGTCGATGATTAGTTCATCTTGTGCTCAAGAAAGCTGAAAGCTTCGACACTATCAATTCCAAGACAAAAACAACAGTAGCTAGTGATAAGCCAATTGCTAACAATTGAAAAGCAAATTCCAATTTAACAAGCTTAACATCGCGATTCTCAGTCGAAGACCATTCAGCTTCCAGGGCTTCGCGTTTGCGGCGAGATGAATAAATCAATTGCTCCCTGGATCATTTGAGGGATCAAATGATCCAATATACCAGATTCCACTAATCTCATAAGCATATCATTAAATCGATTATGAAGGGGCCAATCACGGCGACACTTGAAACACTCAAATTCTTCGTGCAATATTTCTTTAACATGGTCTGAAGACGAAGAGAACAATCAGATCCAGTCTACTAAAAGCATTACACATGTCTGGAGATTACCATCCAGCGCGAACTGTGCACACTTCTCCGGTGATATTTCTATGAAGTGACATTTCGGACAGCCCCTCTCGGCAAAACATTTTGTCCCGTGAAAAACATACATTTTATAGTTTAATTTCACCAACTCATCAATCGTTCTGATTGGAGGGATTCGATCACGTGTCGTCAAGAACTCGGCTATCTTTCCCTGAAAAACTCCATTACTGATGACCATGAAAATCAACATTGTAGTAAAGTAAATTCTAAAGGAATGAGTTCTGTCATTCGTTACAATTGATGAGTAAATCAGTAATCTCGTGAGATCCAACATAGCAAAGGAAGGACTATGATTCTTTATCGTCAGCATTAGGAATAGAGTAATTATAACAATCGCTGCCATAATCAACACCGTAGGGCTCCATAAATGGAGGATTTTTTCCTGTGTTGATACTTCTGGATTCAATTTTACTACTGCTACCATGCTACCTCGGAGATGAGGGAAAAGAGATGAAAGTTCAAGAACCGTGGAGAGAGTGAAGGGTTGCAACATCAGATCGGAGGTCTGTTCCATGCAACGAAGGAATGTAGCCTCCCTAGTTTTCTCAATTTTCAATCTGCAAGACGCATTTAACGCTTCGACTATCATCCGGACTGCTTTGTAATGTATCCATCTGTTCTCAGAAAATACCTCAAAATAGTCTCTCCCGGGTCTAAAATATGGTTCATCACTTTTAAGAACAGCATTGATTTGGTAACCATTCAGAAATTTTGTCTTGTCGTAATCCAAATGTTGACACGGGATATCTGAAAATTAATAACTTATCGGGAATCTTATGGAATTTATCTTGTAATAACTTTTTATCATTTTTCTTCCACCTTTCTGAATACAGTAAGGCTCCTGTAATTTCAACTCTTCGGGAGACGCGATCCTTAGAATTCGAAATTAGCTGACAGGCCAGTGATTGATCAGTTTGCGTGGTTCGGGAACCAGCTAACGTAGCGACATAGAGAAATGCCGAAGAGTGGGGGAGTTCTGGCACATTTTAGTCGTGTCTTTTGGTCTCTTCATTGAGAAGAGTGATGAGAGCGCATGCGCACGACGCGTTAGTTGCGAGAATTTGAAAACATAACCTGAACACCCAGCAATACGTCATTAATTTCAGAGTGACACCAAAATCGTGTCAAATGTTTGAGATTTAAGGAGATTCTACAATGGCCGCACCGCAAGCGCAACGCGCGGCAAATGCGCGGGGCATGCTCATGTTTTGAAAAAATGTCAAACGGCAACGAATGCTCTTCAACTGTCAAACAAATAACCGTAACCTCATTTTGATTCAGCGAAAATTATATCATTTTCTTAATCAATAGTATACGTGGTACAGTCTCAGATCGCCTCAGCGGATTTACCAAGTTAAGCAGGCAGTGCGTGGATACTACGACAATTGAGGTTGCAATCATTTTTTTAGGTAGTTAAAGAGCATTTGTTGACGTACGGCATTTTTTCAAAACTCGAGCATGCCGCGCGCATTTGCCGCGCGTTGCGCTTGCGGCGCGGCCATTGTAGAATCTCCTTTAGGTCGAAGAAAACGCGCTGAGCGAGTTCACTCGGATTAGACATGTCTCAAATTTTTCTTCATTATCATTCGAGGTTATGTTTTAGATTATAAATTTTCACAACTAATGCGTCGTGCGCATGCGCTCTCATCACTCATCTAAATGAAGAAACCAAGGTTATGTTCTTTAACCCATTGCCGGATCTTCTTCTTCTTAATTGTGCTGCGATTCGTCGCACCTGGCCTTCAACCGCTAGGTTATATAGCCAACTTCATTCTCTCATACCCATTGCCGGATCGTCATGAATTCCCACTTAGCAGATAGGCACTGAACGTCGAGAGTGGGGATGGCGCGCTCAGGACCGTGTGTGCCTTAGTCTGATTCGAAAATTTTAGGGGTTTCAACTTATGAAGGAATGAGCGGGAATAATCGCTTCCATTATTTTTCTATTTTGGTTTATCTATTTGCTTTGTTCTTGAAGAGCCGGGAGAATGAGAGTTCTGGTCGTATCTACATTTTCCGCATGCCGTGCGGAAAGTAGCCATTTTCCGCACGCTACGCGTGCGGTCAATGGCACTTTTCACACGTTGTGCGTAAAAAAACAGTACCTCACACGTGCAGTAAAGATTTTCAGACTCGTATAATCACAAAACTCACCTTCGGCTCGTTTTGCAACCTCGCACTCGTCAGGATAGCACATGACCTAACAAGTACGGTAAAGTACTTTTCTGACGAGTGTGAGGTTGTGAAACGAGCCGAAGGCGTGTTTTGTAATCACACGAGTCTGAAAATCTTTACCGCACGTGTAAGGTACTTTTTTCTCACGCACAACATGTGGAAAGTGCCATTGACCGCACGTGTAGCGTGCGGAAAAAGTACTTCACCGCACTTGTTAGGTGATGTACTATTTCCGATCAAAACAATAAAAACACAGCAGACACGGCCCTGGCGCGCTGTGAGGTGGGAGCTACACGCACGCACCAACACACGGCCACAGGGAAAACGATTGCTCCTCCTGTTGAAATTACGCGATTTGAAATCACAGGAGTCTTACTGCAAGCGGATTCCGATGACAGTGCTGCATTACTTTTTTTTCCAAAATAAATTTTTCTTAAAACGAAAAACTATAAAACACAAAAAAATGCAAATCTAAGTATGCTCATTCCAAATAGAGAAACTTTAAGGAAGAAAATGCTTAAGTCGAAATATCTCCTTCACGGGGGCTTGAAAAAGCAATGAAATGCAAGTGCGGAGATACATGCTCTCCACTTTAACAGCAGCAATTATGCCACTCTGTAACTACAATTCTTAATCAAATAAATGAAGCCAAGGACATCATGAGAAGCGTTCTGGCATAATTTTGGAAGAGTACGCTTTATCAATTCAGAAATGCAACATTTCTGACGCTCGGGTGATTTTGTATATGAAGCGACAATCATAACATCTCTATAACATTGATATGTATTCTAATTGTTCTCAATAGAAAATCATAAAATTATTCGATACAACAATCACTAAACCCGAAATTGACTCTGAATGCAAGGAATAAGTTATTATTTCTGGAACACTCAGCTTACAAAAATTCAAAAATTAAGGCAAAATAATTGAAATAATTTAACCATCTAGCTTAACGCAGTCTCAAATTACACCCTTACATTGGTTAAAATTAAACTGCAAAAAGTAATCCATCGAATGTATATATAGTGATAAATAAATTACTCACTGGGATCGAAAGCTTGGTGGAACACGTACAAATCATCTGCTCTTTCCATTCTTTTCCATGGATCAGGTGCATAATCACTTATTGGGTTCAATGCATACAATGTTGATGTACTGGTTGATTCGGAACAAATGTATACTGCATTCAGAATCTCCAAGCTGTCCGCAGAAAATCCGCAGCATTTTTGCATGTTTTAATACTTTTACCAAGAATGTAAAATGGAGCCATATGATCATGAACGTTGTGTCTCTTCATTGATGCTAAGAAGGATGCCATTTCTGCTGGGGAATTTTCGATGAAAACCATCAGATTCACTTTTGCTAGTGTAATAGGATCATTGAATAAATTATGTTCCTGGTAATATTGCCTATTGTGCATGTACATAGAGCCCTCTGCTCGAAAAATTGGTAATTCATCAGTAACTTCATCAAAATCTCCATAAATAAAAATTCTCTTGACCGGATTATCTTTTCCATAACATGATTGAAGTATTTTTTTCTAGAATACGAGATAAAAATAATTTCATCGGCATCACTGATGTTTCATATAAAATGTATTTTTCGAACTAAACATTGTCTTCTCATTAGTCTCAGGATTATCGACTCTCCATAGCTTTCCTAACGCTGCAACACTAGTAATTGCAAGAAGAAATGACAAACATTCGACGAACTTCATTTTCAGTGTACTTTGAAGAACTTTTTCTGTGTGCACTCATTCGATGTGAGCTCTCGTGGAGGTACTGACATTATTTATGGTCTCTCAGTATTGATATTGTCAGTGAAATATATCGATTAGAATTTGATGTTGCATGTTTTTTGGAAAATGGGTCGTATGAACTATTATCAGCTCGTGGTGGTAATGCACAACAATGTCAACCCTTTTACGAAATTGAGGCAATAGAATTTTACATTTGCCATCGTGCACATTTCTTTAAGGGAGGAGTAAAAGTTTACGCGTAAAAAAAACGCTTTTTTACGATTTTTTTGAAACGTATGGATTGAGCAAATTTATTGAAACCTTTTGAACATTATTAAGTATGGATTCAACAACATGAAGTAATTCTTTACGCGAAAATATCCATAACAAGCCGGTGACGGAGCTTTTCCAAGAACGTCTTTTGAAATAGACGATTTGCGGTGATCACGGTATCTCAGCTGGAAATTATCAGAAATAAAAAACCATTGAAATTTAGTCAAAGAATCATTAAATCCTCCCCCCAACTATCTTTGATTATTTTTTTTTTCATTTTTCAATTTTTGGTCGTCATTTAGAGCAAAAACTGCAATTTTTCACAAAAAATTGCGCCATTTTGCAGGTGGAAAACCCCCTTAATATAAAAAAAAAAAATCATCAGAGAGCGTTGGGGGAGAATTTAAGGTATTTCGAGCGCTCCACCTCGTACCTAGCAAGGGTACAATGGGGGCAAAAAAAGCATGCCATATTATGTTATTAAATTGATCAACAGGTTTTTTTATCTAGAGAAACATGTTGTTCAACATTTATTTTCATGGTAAAATCCATAAAATAAACTAAATATGTAGATTCGTCAATATTTTTTCTATTTTTAATTTTTTCTGTCAATAAAATTTAGAGACGTTCCTGGCGTGATACCCTCAAACGCAGTGTGTATGGATATACACTAGGGTGGTCCTTAAAAAAGCTATATTTTAATTTTTATCGATCACCCCTCCAAAACGCTTCGAAATAATTTTAAAAAAAAGTCTGTAAATTTTCAGCTCTCAATATTAATATTAACCTGGCCCCCAAAGCAAAAGAAGTTTCAAATGGAAAAACACATGTATTTTTGCGAATTCAACTTTGAATTTTCATAACTCTGGTAATAATTGATGAAAGAATGTGAAATTTGGCACGAATGTAGTTACTGATATAATGTACAGAAAGGAGAATTGAAAAAAAATTTACACAATTTTTTTCTTACTTTTAGACTTGGAGTATCCTTTTTTTCTTTAATTTCGTGCTATTCGTTTACAATGAGGAAGATGTGATCGTTGATGTTATTCATATGAGTTTCGTATTGAATTCCAAAGACTGTGGAGCTTATTCAACCGTTCTTTTTTCATTTCAAATTTTCGGAGTCTTCGTTAGTGCTGTTAATTTTTGAATGTTATATAATAAATAGGGACTCACTCGCATATTTCATATGTTATTGAAGTATATTTATTAGAATACATTTATAATATTCATAAACCAACATATATTCTTCAATAGATATATTTATCTACCCTAGCGAATTCGTTTCGACCAAAAAAATACCCAAATTATCCTCCGAATTTGTGTATATTTTCAGTCATTTTCCTGTATAATGCTGGAAATATACCCAAATTATACCCAAAAAATACCGTTATTTTGGGTATATTTGTCAATTTTCCCTACCGAATTTATACCGTCTTTTTCCTAATCAAACTGTAGTTTAATTGGTACTTCTGTACTACATGGAACGTTAAACGATTATAAAGTAACATTTATAGAGGGAATTAACGAAAATAAATCAAGCAATCTGCGGGGATCGAACCCAGGACCTTCAGATTTGTAGTCTTCGACTCTGCAACTGAGCTAGCTAGTATTTTAATATATTCTAATCAAATTTCAATCGTCACAATTTTAACGCCACTTAGAAGGCTCAGATATTAGAAAAATGCACCATGAAGTATATCGTCGTTTTTGGAACAAAGGGGAGTAAATCCTACGTATAGGTATAGCACTTGCGACTCTTGGTTTCCATGGCGACGATATTCATACAGATGAATTGCGCGGAACAATTCATATTTTTTTTAATCACACATTGTTTTTAATCGAAGAATTTCACAATTCTCTGTTTGAAAATTAACGATATTTTGATTCTAGTAGTGAAGAAAGGAAAACAATGGTGTTTCGTCGGGATGATTTGGGTATAAAAATTTCACGAATATACTTGAAATATGAGTATTATTTGAGTATGATTTGGGTATAATCTGGAAATTATACCGAAATCCTACCCAATGTCTACTATTCCGAAATTATACCCAAAAAATACTCAAAGAATTGGTATTGTTACGTAGGTAACTAGCCAATGGGGAAATTCCCCACTCGACTAAAATTCCCCAATCCTTACAGTATTTAAAATCCCCAACACTTTGAATTTTTCCCTCAATGAAATTATTTTCAAGAATACTTTTCAAAACCTCAATAAAACGATTTAGCAAACATTTCTCCGAACCTCAACCCAAGCGTGATGAGTAAAGACAATTAAACATCTGGCCACCAAATTTCAAGCAAGCTGCAAACTGTAAAAACCATAAAAATAATCCTTTGCATTTCTTCAATTGTAAAAGGTTTTACTTTTACAATCGTAAGAAATGTCCCTCTGTCTTTTCTTTACTTCTTCTATTGTTCACCTCAACACGTGAAAGTCATAAAACCCGTAAAACTCCGTTTTATTGGGAAAGTACGCAGATCCCTGATTTTTCCCCGTTTTATGGTCAAGAGTCCCATCCTCGTGGCACGAGCGCTTCACCCTCTGACTTCCCCCTCCTCAACCCAAAATCGAAGATTCCGATTGGCAAACCTACTACCCCTCTCCCTCAACCAGAGGGTTGGGCCTCACAGAACGAACACTTGGAGGAAGAGTAGAATTTTTAGAGACAAGTACTTCTGAACGAACTCCCAAATAGTTGAGACCTTAGAATACTTAGAATAGTTTCTATAAAAATAGTTGTGAATTTAAACATTATTTGAATAAGTGACGAATTGTATTACTGTTTGAACTTTAGAGTCTAATGAATGTAATTGTAACCAATGAATTTCATCTGAGTGAATATTTTATGTTAATTAATAAAACAAACAAGTGTTAGTGTCCATTTAATAGTGAGTTATTCATTTTAAACTTCCCACACTTTTGAGCAGAGCGCTTCAGCGCCTCCACGGGCTACAGAACCCAAATAATAAAATCACTGAATATATTCCACAACAGTATAAATGAATTCGCTAGGGTATTCATGATGAAAGGTTTAGTTGTTTTGAAGCAGTAGGGAATTTTTCTCTATGGTCATTAACGATTTGCAGAATGAATTGTAGCTGATCTTTATTTCTAGTGAATTTTACATTGTAATCTTCCATTAATCTGAATCCTCGTTCTGCACAGTTATTCACAACTTTCAGTTTCGTGAAAATACTCAAGGCATCATTCCTGGTAGATGGCGCTGTGTTGATTGTGCCCAAAATTCCCTCCAAATCTCATATAGATAACGTCAGTGATGACATATTCCTAATTGTAAACGAATAGCACGAAATTAAAGGAAAAACAGGATACTCGAAGTCTAAAAGTAAGGAAAAAATTGTGTTCAATTTGTTTCAATGCTCCCTCCTGTACATCATATCAGTAACTACATTCGCGCCCAACTTCAGATTTTTTCATCAATTATTACCAGAGTTATAAAAATTCAAAGTTGGATTAGCAAAAATACATGTGTTTTTCCATTTAAACCTTCTTTTGCTTTGGGGGCCAGGTTAATATTAATATTAAGAGCTAAAAATTTACAGACATTTTTTTTTAATTATTTGGAAATGTTTTGGAGGGGGGATCGATAAAAATCAAAATATAGCCATTTTAAGGACCACCCTAATCCCCACTCTTCTCATAATTATTTCACCTCATTTATCGACAGATGGCTGTTCGAGATTTCTTTCAAATCAAATAATTGTAATCCCACAAATTATAATAGAATGAGAACATTGTCAAATTCGTTAATTTGTAAATAAAATGCTGACGAAAGAATCAAATCGTTGAGCATATAATATGATCCATTTTTTTGGCATACTTTATGTTTACCTTGAACATATTTTATGTTATTCATCATTCCGTATTCTACGCATTTGCTGAAAACATAAAATATGCGCATTATGGCCATATTTTATGCGCTAAAAATTTAACGTAAAATATGCTCAATTAGTGCATATTTTATGTACTAATAGTGCATATTTTATACGTAAAACAGTATTACATGTTTTATGCACTACATAGTGCATATAATATGGACAGAAAGCGCATATTCTCTGCTCAGCTTTTTCTGTGTGCATACCTCTAAAAAAATCGTAAAAAAGTGTTTTTTTCTTCACGCGTAAACCCTTACCCCCTCCTCAATGGTTAGCTTTCACAATTGAATTCTTTTTCATATAGTTCTCGGAACTTGCTAGTTTAAGAAAACATATCCAATAAGGAAAAAATTATGCATTTTTGGAAACAGGGAAAAACGAGAAACGATGAAATTTCAGAGGAAACTTCTTTTTCGCGTTTTTCGAGACTCTCCAGTGGAACTCATATGAGATAGTCCAACGGACAACATGCTCCAAAGATTCACTCCTGACAGCTTTTTTCGGAGAGAAAGGCCTCGAAAGCGTAAAATCAATCATTTCCCTTTAAGCGCGGTGTCCATGTAGATCGAAATATCATTCCATACAGAGTTCCCGGGTGGAGTTCACTATACAAGTTATTGAAAAAATGATGACATCATTATGTACTTCAATACAGTACTCGTTTTATATTTGATTAGAGTCAATACAAAATTGATTGTATTGTTACTTTCAAATTCAAGTTTTTAATAATAATGCTCTTGCTTATAATTGTACACGGAGACAAAAATCCATGAAAAATTACTGGACCAGTCCGGTAATCGTGGGACATAGAGACGTGTGGGTGAAAAAGTCCTCCTATAAAAATGGAAAAGTGAAAAACTTCTCATAATATGTACCGAATGAGTGAGTGCATTATACCGGATTGGTCGGTAATTTTTCCATAACTGTGCCTTCATTCATAAAAATTATTTTCTGTACACTGGGACGAAAGTGAGACTTTCGGCCCTCGCTACGCTCGGGTGTAAGCTCACTTCTGTCCCAGTGTGCAGAAAAATCGTATACACACCTTGGGCAGTAAGTAAGAAAGCCTCAAAGCACATGTTTGTTGACCTCGGCTTCGCCTCGGCCAACAATTACATGTGCTCTGAGACATTTCTTACATTACTGCCCTAGGCATGTAATATACTATTCTGCCCTCCGGCCGGAATGTGGAAACTTTCGGGCCGCTGCGCTAACCGAAGTTGCCGCTTTCTGGCTTCATCGGGCAGAAAAATAGTATACACAACTTGAGTAGCAAAGTAAGAACGTCTCAGGGGTGCTATTCCCGAAGCAATTTAAGAAAGTTGAAATTTTGCTCCCGCTAGGTGACAGCAGTGAGTTTCCGAAAAAAATGAGCTGGTTTGAGAACGCATCACTTTTGCCTCTGGATGACAGAGATTATCAATCATCAATCGGCTGGATAGACTGATGGCTGGAGGCCAGCTGTACAAAAACCACAGCTCGATGAAGGAAAAAGAAGCTGGCCTTCAGCCATCAGTCTATACAGCCGATTGATGATTGATAACCTTTGTCATTCAGAGGCAGAAGTGATGCGTTCTCAAACCGGCTCAATTTTTCTTCGGAAACTCACTGCTGTCACCTAGCGGGAACAAAATTTTAAATTTCTTAAATTGCTTCGGGAATAGCACCCCAGAGCACATGTTTGTTGACCTCGGCTTCCCTAGCGGACCTGATTCACGGTGATTTATGGTGAATCACCGTGAATCACGGTAAAATGCGGATTTACGGTGAATGCACCGTGATTCACGGGGATTTACCGTGATTCACGGTGCCTTCACCGTGAATCACTGTGCATTCACCGTGAGCTTCAGCGGAAATCACGGTGATTCACCGTGAATCAGGGTGATTCATCTTGATTTAGATATGCTTAAGCTCACGGTGATTCACAGTGAATGCACCGTGAAACTTTGCGGATTTAAATCGCGAGGAACTACGGTGATGTATAGTGTAACACCGTGATCTGGTATTTCATAGTACAATCAAAGAAGAATTCAAAAATGGTGCCTTTTTTGGCTGTTCATTATCATGGGTAGTCTTCATTATAAATTATTCTAGTTGTGTTGTTAGTTTGAGTTAATTATATATTTTCTGTGAATCACTGGAATTATCTCGCTTTAAAATAGGGTGATTCACGGTGAATCACCGTAAGTCACGGTGCATCACGGTAAAATTTGGTGAATCATGGTGAATCACCGTAAGTCACGGTGAATCACGGTAAAATTCGGTGAATCACGGTGATTCACCGTGAATCACCAAACTTTAAAGCTAGATAATTCCAGTGATTCACAATAAATCACGGTGATTCACCGAATTTTACGGTTTGATAATTTCGGTGACGTACGGTGTTGTCACCGTGATGTCACCGTGATCCACGGTGATGTTACCGTGATCCACGGTGAATCACAGTGATTCACGGTAAATCACCGTGAATCACTGTGACATCACCGTGCGTCACCGTGACATCACCGTGAAAGTTCAGTGAGTCCTCACCGTGAATCACGGTGAATCAGATCCGCTAGGGTTCACCTCGGCCAACAATTACATGTGCTCTGAGATATTTCTTACGTCACTGGTCTCGGGATGTAATGTACTATTCTTGTATCCCACAAAATTTATTGTAAAAAACCAATAAATTGTGGAAGTAGGATGTTTATTCTCTCGTCCTCGGGTTACTTTTTACCGGACTGAGTAGTAATTTCTATCGCACCCGTCTGTCAATCGATTCAGTTCGGGTGTTTTCGGAATTGATCGTGAATCGCAAGGACTTATGGGAAATTTGGAAGAATCGCCATATTGGATCTGTCGTCGTGATAGCAATGGACCACAGTTCTATGAAATCAAATTTTTAATTGTATCAAACAGCAAAATAATTGTTATTGTAAAAAACTTTAATTCTCTTATACTAGATCAGCACACAGGATATTATGAAATTTATGATATATATAACTATTCTTGGGGATTTTTTGGAGGACTCCGAACTTCTTTCGACCATTGTAACTCATAAGACAATCATCCCTGGTAGAGTTTTTATTGCTGAAAAATGGATGTGAAATAAATATTTTTTTCATTCATCATGAGTTTTTTTAATTTATTTTGAGCATAAAAAATGAAGAAGAATAATGAAAAACTAATAATAAGACTAAAATTTAGAAAAACTAAAATTTTTACTCCGGGAATTTGAATTATTACTGTGACGTCTCAATAAATTTTCATTCAGTAGAACTGAATTTCTATTCACTGCGACTGAAATTTTTACTGGAACCCGTCAGTGTCATATTTTGCCGGACTGGCTTCGCCTCTTTCCATACTAAGGCCACTATGTCCCACGGTTACTGCTCAGTCCGGTAATTTAGTCTGGAATTTTCACTACAAATTTTCATGGATTTTTCTCTCCGTGTACGTGTATAAAAAAATATCAGTTTCAGGCAGTAGCTGAAGGGGATGAAAGGTTGACTGAAAGCTGCGGGACTGTCCGGTATTTTTTCTCGAACTTCCTCCAAACTTATATCAAGATGGATCTTTTCCTTTCCTTCCCTCATCAAGTTTTGACTCCAGCATCCTAAAAGAAAATGTGGATCGCAAAAATTAAGTCCCTCCCAACGATGAGAGCACCTATCTGTTCATCAAAGAACCTTTTCTATCGTCTAATCGTGAGCCCCAGCTCCTTTCTCAACCTCAAACATTGAATTCCACTCAATTTGACTTGTTTTCCTATCGAATAAATTCAAAAAACTTGAATTTTTTTTGCATCACTTGTTTATCGCACGTGTCAATTATCGTTAGAGTATTTGTTTTCCCAGTGGGGAAAATTTCGTTCAAACACATGAATTTTTCTGTCGTAGATGAACGATAATATCAGAGTTTATAGGGCAGAAAAAATTGAGATGTTCTTCTATGCAATAATGAAGCTTTTATAAGAAGAGAATTAATAAAAAAAATTTGAATTGAACTATAACCTGTTTTTCTTCATTTTCCTTTTTCACCTCTGTTCTTGAAATCCTGGTAAAATATTGCGCGACGGAAATTTCAAGATCATAAAGTCGTCACTTACAATTTTAGATGTAACAATCCATGGCTCCATATTCTATCTCTAAATTTATTAGAAATCGCTAACTAATCGATTTTGAAGTTTTTTTATGAGGTATTAGGAGAAGGAAAAGGACTGGATCACTCAGTACACATTATTTTTGTTGAATAACATTCATTGATAAATACGTTACAAACAGTGTTATCGCTACAGTTTATTAATCAGAGTATGATCTTTCTGATGCGTTTCCAAACTACTATCAATTAAGTAAAGAGGTAAAACAGGATAAGTCGGTTTTTTTTTCTTCAGTAATTTTTTCGAAGCCAATAAAACCCTTTTCTGTAGCTCTTGAAATTCTCTGCAAAAAGGGCAAAATTATTAGGACAAAATCGAACAATCTCCAAGATATCCTGCAACAAAAAAAATTATAAAAAAAATCAATTTATCCTGTTTGACCTCTTCGCTACTGACTTTATTCATGCAATTTATTATATTTTTCTCGAAAATATTTTCCGGAGATTCTTATCGCTAAACAGGCTGATGGAAACTAAAAAAAAGCATTAGTTAAATTGCACCCGCTTATCTGCAATATAAAACCAAATGGCAGACAAGGTGGCATTACTGCATATGTATTCCAATTTATATTCTGTGAAATTCTAAACAAAATATCACACAAGATGAAAAAAAATACCTGTAAGTTCATGGTCAAAAAATTGCAAAGTAAATATTGATTTAAAAAACTACCCGAAAGGCTGATTTTAACTTGGAATTTTTTCATTCAGTTTTTTGGAAAACTGTTGCCTTCCAATGTGAAGAAAATATATAAAAATCTGAAATCTCAGAATTCGAGTAGATTCGAAAGTAATCCAAATAATCTTTATTGTAAATGCTCTTCAATATTTCAGTACGTAGATGATTAGGTTCAATCCAGATTCTCAAACTAAAAAAAAATCCTTAGGGTTCCTATATACCATAGAGAGTGCCCAGGTGAAATTCACTGTACACTGAGAGAAAAAAATATTTTCTAGAAAGATCATGTAGTTCATGTCAATCGGGAAATGGCTGGCCAGTTGATTTTCTCCGTTCAAACAATTTATGTTTTCGACGAATCCTCGTACTTATTTAGGATGAATTTGAATACATTGACATCAATCAATAAGATGAGCCTTTGAGAGAATACTTGACGAAAAATTCATTCCGGTTTTGAGCCAAATTGGGCTACACTGTTAAAAAATTCGGTCTGAATTTTCCGGGCAAAATTCCGGAAATTTCTAACAAGTCACATTTCTATTAACATTTCAGACGATTACGTCATTGAAAAATGAACACATCATCGATTTTCAAATAACTTCACGCCTGAATATCAATGAAATTTGTATTTTCAGTTTAATTATTTCTTGAAAATTGAGGAAAAATGGAGAAATTCCAAAAAAAAATGAAAATTTAAGTCATTTTTATTCCGAATATTCATGTTCAGTTGAAAATTCAAGTAACTTATAGAATTTCCGTCTTAACTCTCCTTAAAGCTCATAGATTCCTTTGAATTTTCTCTGAAACTCACAGATTTGATGACCATCTTCTCATTAAAAAAAAATCAATATCACGTCTATGAAAATTCCCGTGAAATTGTCTATGGAATTTCCATTTTTTTCTAACAGTGTATGTTTGGACTAAGATTTCCTATTTCGTGCAAATACATTACTATTTGATAAAAATTCCGCGCGAAAATATTAATGGCAAATATGATCCAAATTGAATCAATGCAGAAGGGAGATTTGAACAAATAATTGTTTTCATCGTCATCAGTTTGCAAAATTTAATAACAAAAAATGAATACGGATCTGGTGCAATTTCGAACTAAAAGCAATTAATATTGAGAGAAATAAGTATTGATTTCTCTCAATTAAATCCTCTACTTTCCTTACATTGTTCATCGCAAATAAGAAAAAAGTTTTGTCTCAAAATTATTTCCATTTCTAGAGATTATTTTTCCGACCCAAATATCGACCAATAGAATTGCACCATTCGACGTCACGTGGTACAACCTACATGGTATTATACTGATAATTTTTTGAAAATTTTCTCTGGTAGTTGCTATATATAAAAAACAAAACATGATCCAGTCAAATTAACCACCTTCGTCTCATGGTGCAATTCTATTGGCCGACATTTGGGACGGAAAAATAATCCCCCGAATACCACGCGAGCTCGCGCTTCGCGCTCGTGATTTTTTAACCTGAAAAACTTGACTCCTTCATTTGTTTGCAACGAACCTATCGGGAAATACCCGATAATTTTGAAGCTCTTGTGGTATTATAAGTGAATATTTTTTTTCCTCAGTGTACAAGTTATCTCACAAATGATCACATGATTATGTATTTCAATGCAGTATTCAGTTTATAATTCATCAGATTCGATATAAAATCGACTTTATTGTCACTTTCCACATTCAAATTTCTCATAAAAGTAGATTATATTTCAGCATCTATAATCTTCTTCCTCACCATCATTCTACATGCATATCGTCATCTTAGAAAGAAAGGGGCGTAACTGTTATAGGGCAATGTGGGGTAAAATGAAGACACGGGGTAAAACGGACACGGATTGGTTTTGGTATTTTATACTACGAAATTTACTCGAAAAGCATGGAAAATTGGAGATAGATTTTTCCTGATGATTCCATTGGGAAGTTGAGGAAATTTCCTATGAAAATCATATGTTGAAAGTTATTGTTTGAAATTTTTCCAAAATTTCATTTTTTGTGCAAGATTTGAAGGTGAAGCCCTCTGTTTTTGAAAAATTAGTTTTTCGAGAATATCTCTGGTTCCATTGATCGTAGCAACCTGGGGCTGATCTTGAATGAAAGGTGAGTTCATTTCCCATCAATTTATGAGGTTCAAATAAACATAAGAATTTTTCCAGTACTTATGGGGTAAAAACTGATTTTCAGAGAATCAAAAATATTTGAAAAATTTATTTAACCCTTCAACGCTTTCGTGATTTTACCCACAGCTGACAATATCAGTTTGAGTCGTTTGAGCTAATAGCTGAAGTCGATAGAACAGGGATCAGAGGCTGCAGCACCCGGTAGTATCATCGCTAATGTAGATACCGGTGGTTCAAATTAAACTGGTGTTACTCTCGTTCGTATAATCATTCATCATAATAACTAATTCGCACATTTATTACGTTCTCCACATTGAACGAATCAGCTAGCCTGTTTCCCCAAGCAATTTTACATCATTTACCAATTTTTTAGAATTTTTGACCAGCCGCCTATCTGTTCATCCAGTAACTTTGTGCCGTGCACTCGTGAAATTCTTCAAACAGCCCCCATCCCCTCCTCTCTCAACCCTCAAACATCGAATTCCACTTGATTTCATTTGTTTTCCTATCAAATGAATTGAGAAAACTTTACATTTTTTTTTAAATCGTTTGTTCATCACTCGCGCACATTATCGTGAGAGTGTTTTTGTTTTCAATTGGAAAAATTCAATTCAAACACGTGAATTTTGGTATCTCAGATCAACGATAAACATTAACATTATTATTGTTGTTTGTTTTTTTTTTACTTCAATTGTGGAAAGAATGGCATCAGCATCGAGCACAAGTGCGCGGAGTTTGTTTGTCGAGTCAAAGATGCGTTTGGCTGACAAAGTACAAGTTAATGTCAATAATATTGCATCGTTGGCAAGGCAAATTCAGCGCGGTTCAAAGAGCAATGAGGTTAGTAATGATGGAGGAAAGATCAATTGGTGGAGGGTAGGTTAAAATAGACCTTTGCATTAAAATGGATTTTCGTAGAATGATTCTACAGATATGAAATGGTATATTACGTATGAAGGGTGAAATAAGTGCGAATTGGTTCATTTACACACATGATATGGATATTATTTATGTCATTAAAATAGGCCCTTCGATCGGTTGGAAAGTAGGGTGAGTTGACCAGTGTTCGAACTCGTCCAGTGACTGAACTATCTAACGTATTTATCCTGAAAAAATTCGTAATCCAGCGTTATATCATTGTTCTAATCTTCCAAATACAATATAATGTTCATCAATTCAAATAAGAGCCTATCAAACTGTTAAATATATCAGTAATTATCGAATTTCTTGTGGTCGATCACTGGCGTCTGACGAATCTTATCCGTTAGACCACTGGACCACTTACCCTAGGTAGTTTTTCTGCAATTTTGGGTATGAAAAACCTGGTCATTCATCCGAAAACTTATTTTGATCATCAAAAATTTTGGAAATTTAATGTTGTACTTACATTCTGTATCTTTGAAATTAATGAACTTGAGAATATTCACAGAACTGTTTTTTCTTATAGATCGTTGCATTCTCTATCAAAAAGCTCCTCAGGAATTTCTCCAGAAGGGCTATTTGGAGAGATACTCCGAAATGTGATTTTTATAGTTTTTCCTTTTTTTTTTCATCCAACGAGTTCAGGAACTGATGGGTCTAGAAAAATTTATGGGAATCATTAAAATGGCTACAAAAAAAATCCTGTGATAAAATCCGCTGAAACAACCTGTTTCTTAAATATCTGTAAAACTACAATTCCCAAAATTTTAGGAGGGAAAATATAAATTCTCCTTTTTCTTCCAAAATTTCATCTTTTTTTTTTTTGAATTTTTTGAGAGTAATTGATTTATTCTTTGCATTATCAGTCAAGATCAATTTTCCTCTGATGGTCCATTTCACTTGCCTCTTGCCAATAAAATTTCATTTATTTCCTTCAGTTTCTTTTTATCGCATTATATATCTCAGGAACTAATGAATTCAGGAAAATTAATTAATTTCTTTGCAGATACTAAAATTTTATACAATGAATACCTAAACCTGTATCTCCATAAATCACCTCATTCCAGATTCATGTCCAAAACATTCAATATTTCATTTTTTTATTTATCATATTTTATCATTCAACCAGATCATCTCTTTTTTGCTTCAATCCAATATTCTTTACTTACCTACAGATCCTCATGCATGCAGCTAAAAATTTTGCGCAACAGGAGCATGGACTTGAGAGCGCTGAGAATAATCTGAATAAACTCATGTTGATAGCATCGCATCTGGACTATCAGTTAAATGCAGTTGATAGGAGTTCAGTGAAGCTTGAGGATGTCACTGAACAAGTTAGAGCAATGCAGCGATAAACATATTGAAATGATAAGGTATTTATTCTCCAAAAATTCCAAAATTCATTTATTAAATACAAATGCAAATATTTCCTCGAAAAGAAAACATCACGATAAGCCTTGTCTTATCATAAAAATCTGTTCTACGTCACTTTAATAATAAATATAATTTCAAACGGAATGTACACCTTTGATAAATGCTTCGACTGATGAAATGGGTGTGTCTGGGAGTATTCCATGACCCAAATTAGCAATATAACGTGATTTACCAAATTTCTCAGCAATTTTCTTTGCACGATTATGAACTTCATCCTCAGTTGCATACATTGCACAAGGATCCATGTTACCTTGAATCGTAACATTAGGACCAAATCTTTGTCTTGCTTCAACTGGATCAACTGTCCAATCTATACCAATGACGTCGTAACTATTGTCCTTGGCAAGACGCTCGAGGGAATTGAGTGTTGCTCCCTTGGGAAAGGCAATCTAGAATCGAGATTGATTAGTGAGAAAAATAGATCAATTATGAAATGAACATTTTTTTTAGAATGGCTTCTCTCACCATTGGTACAGTTGGAATATTCAATTCGTTCAGTTTTCCTCGTACACGTTCGCTGATTTGTTTCAAATAAGGGAAAGAATATTTCTCGAATAATTCGTCATTGAGATAGTCTGCATGACTCTCGAAAACTTGTAGTGCCTGAAAGATAATTTTTCTAAGAATTATTCCTTTTTTTTCACGAAGAGGGAAGATTCATTTCTGCAGCAAAAGGATATGATATAATTGGAATCACTAGAAAGAATTAATTTTTGAGGAATTATTTTGAAAACGAATGTTTTCTCGTTTTTCTCAATTTTTTTGGTCAAATTTATTTTTCAATTTTTTTGATCATTATTCTTCGAGATCATTTGAAAACTATTACCAATGATTCATAATTACTTGAAAAAACTGTTTCATCCTTTATTTCGATTTTTTTTTAAATCAAGCGCGCAATTTTCCTCAACCAATGAGGAATAAGGAATAGATGTGACAGTTTCAGTATTACATTCAACGTGTCTAGACTTTTTAGGATAGGATTGAATGAATTTTTCTTAGAAAAAATATTTTTGCTCATTTTCCTGAAATATTCCGCAAAAATTAATAGCAAATGCTGCATTATTCTTTATCATTTCACTGTTTCAATTCTATTTTTTTTTAAAGTAAAAATTTACCTGCGCTCCAGATTTGACTTGCATAACGAGATAATCAACAATAACATCAGTGATAAACTGCAACAATTCAACAGACTTCTCTGGATGTTTGTAAAGCCAAGATCTTGCTTGTGCCATTGTTGAACTACCACCGCCTTGTATCATGTATCCCATCAAGGTCCACTAAAGTCATATGAACAGTAGTAGTACTGAGAGAGAAAAATCATAGAGCATTTACCCGAAACATTTATCTTCAAATGTTTGTAAAACAGAAATTATTAAAATCTTACAGGAGCACCTGTGAATCCAATTAGAGGTACTTTTCCTTCTAGACTGTGCCTTGTGAGGGCTATTGCTTCACCAACATATCCAAGGTCATTCTCCACATCAGGTCGTTTTAATCTTGACATATCAGATGGATTTGCAAGGGGCTCCGGCAACACTGGACCCTGAGAATTTATTATAAATTCTATACATGCTTTGTTGATAAAATTAATCACAAGATGAGTTAAAGTTTGTTTGCAGAGAAAATTTTTTGCTTTTAAGTAAAAAATTATTATCTGTGACAAGAATTAATGAATCATTAATTATTCATGTACCATGAGAGAAAAACCCAGAAAATTATGACATTTCGAGAAGATAATTAATCATTATAATGTTATAAGGAAAAAACCAGAAGGAAAATTTGCTCAATCCTATGTGGCATTTGTTTTTTTTTTCAAATATTTTTCAAACTTATATTCAGATGAATTTACTGAATTTTCATTCCTATTGTCTCGCCACTTTACTCGAATAAATGCAAAGAATTATTTTTCCTTGTTCAATGAGTAGTGTGAATATCAATTATCATAGGTTTCCTTTAATTTCTATCTATGTGTGATGAAATAATTTCAAGAAATGGACACTGATGACGTATGGGAAATTCTTGATTTTTATATTTCTGCGGAAAAAAAAATTATTGATAAGAAATGTTCGTAACCTCATCAGAAGTTTCCTTAACTCTGTGATAACGTGATCGAGATTATTCTTCGGACGTTCATGCTCCAGCTAACGAGAAAGACGTTGAAAGAATTGAAAATTTATCGGCCCCCCGGAAATAATTCAGTTGAGTAAAGGTAAAGGAAAATAAATTCAAATATCTTTAATTCTCATTTTGATACGAAGCTGAAAGTTAATATTCGCGAATTATATAATTTTTCCGATTATCTCGATTGATGAGTGTTTTATCTGGTTAACTCGTTCCCCCAAGTTCGTAATAGGGATTAATTATTGTGTGAAAATTGCAGTCAATAATTATGGGTATTTTCTTATGTTTTTAAAAGAATTTCCAATTCTTCATCTTTTCGACAATTATCAATTCAAGATTATCTCGGTATTAACAGTTAATGTGACTGGAATTGCATAGAATCAATGACATTGATGAACTCTCGATATCTTATCTTGCCATTTTTTGAAAATATCTTGACATTCGAGAGAAATAGAGAAATTTCAATGAGAACATTTCCGGTGGCTTTCACTCTGCGGTGCTAAGAGAAAAATGATCCTCAGGAAAAAAACTACCTTTCTTCAATTCCGAACTACTCGAAAACCGCAGATCAACTGAGAAAGATGGAAAACGTTTTACAACGAATTATGAAGAAAAATCGTTAAATGAAATCGTAGTAAAGAGATAAAACAGAATAAATCTGTTTTTCTCAATATTCTTTTAAAAAAATTTCTATCCAAAGTTTTTTACTCCCATTTTATTCTCTTATGAGTTTTCTGAGAATATCCCGGAAACTAAGCGAGATAGAGTGATTTTGCTGAAATCCTTTTTTGTAGCTCTTGAAATTCTCTACGAAGAAGCATTGGGACAAAATCTCGCTTTATCTCGCTTAGTGTCCGATATCTTCAAAAAGAAGAAGGATGAAATAAAATCAATTTGTCTGAAAACATTTTTCAGAAAATTATTATCAAAAAGAGATCGACTCATTCTATTTCGTCTCTTTGCTATTCAAATAATTACCACTCCAGGTCTCATTTCCACAGTCAATCCCATAGCTTGTGGTATAACAAGTATATCCGAGAATATAATACTTGCATCGAATTCAAATCTTTTTATAGGCTGAAGTGTAACTTCACAAGCATACTCTGGTGTTTGGCATATTGAGAAAAAATCATGTTTCGTTCTAAATTCACGAAATTCGGGTAAATATCGGCCGGCTTGTCTCATTATCCAGACTGGTATTTTATCCACAATTTCGCCTTTTGCTGCACGTAAAAATGTGTCATTCTTGAGTGATGGAAAATTCTGCTGAGCCATGCTGAAATTTAATTTTTGCATTACAGTAAATGTTTCGAAAAATAATGAAATTATAAAAGAATTTTCATACTTAACGTGAAAATTCTATTTCTTACTTCGAATTCATTAATTTATCACTTGTAATTAACAATAATTAGACTTCGAATTATTGTTGCGTTCGAATTCGGCGTTTTGCACTTCAGTTTTTCACTTTTTTACGTAAAACTGAGGTTAGGCACTGCAACTTGAAGAACAGAAGCGCCACCGGTGCACTCTTTTCGTTTATTGGTCGATAAAACAGTGTCATTGCTCCAAAAACAATAAATCAAAATATCAGCACCTTATCTCATTCATTTGAAATGTAGAAATTAAAAATTAGTAACGAGGAAAAATTGTTTTGTAAAAAATAAATTCAATGTCAAATTGATTGGGGATTAAAGGGGAGCATTGTTTTAATATCGCTGATTTTATGGGCTGCACCAGGAATGAAAAAATAGTTATCATTTTCTTGATTTATTTGAAATGAAGTATATTCAAGAATAAAAGTGAATTTTCAACGACTTTGAATAATTTTTAAAATAATTTCAGAATTTCTAGAAAATCTCAAATTTTAAATTTTCGAAAATGTTTCAGTCAAATAGATTTTAATCTATCATAAGGTTTTTGAGAATAATCTTGGAAACTAAGCGAGATAAAGCGATTTTGTCCTAATGCTATTTAAAAAAAGATCGAGACAAAATCTCGCCCTATCTATATCCTAGATTTGGAGATTTTTCTAGAAATCTCGTCTCGAAATGAAACCCATTCTCCTGAAAACTTCATATTTTTTAATTTTTATAATTAATTTCGACTCATCACGTGTTGTTTGATTTTTTTTTTTTTGATAATTTATTTATGAGTTCCTAATTCATATCATTTCACGTAATTTTGTTGATAAATTTCCGCTTGAGATATCAAAAATAATTTTTTATACAAAATTAATTATGAGAATTTTGATAAATTACTTAATTCATTTATCTACATACTAAAAATAAATCATTATTTTTGTTTCTTTCTAAAAATTATTTTGTAATATATTTTTTTAAAAACTCGATTATTTTCCAATTTCCTTTCAGATTTGAGCTTTTGGGAATATTTTGGAATAGGCTAGAAATGCAATTTTTGTGATGGGAATTATTTTTATGGGTCTCATTCTGGTCTATAAGAAAGGCATTTATCAAAATTATTGTATCTCATAAAAATTCTGAAATATTCTAAATAAATTAACTCAAAAAAAATTGCCGCCTCTCGTTTCAGCTATCAGACCTTTTAGACAGAAATAAATCCTATATAAGAAGATGGTTCATCATCCAATAAAAAAAACAAATTATAAATTCCCTAGAGACCGTAAGACATTTACCGACTAATATTTATTGATTTCGCAATAACTCACGTCTCAGACTCGTTTTTTCATTCAAACTGACCTCGGTCTATGACGAAGTGTGACTGTTATAATTTATTAATGATTTTTTTAATTAATTTAATTTCTAATCAAATATTATCAACAAGACTGCCCCTGAGACTTGGACATTGCCGATTAACCCTTGGCACTCTGTAATTGATCATAAAAATTACTTTGACAGTTTCGAGATACAATGAATTGCATTGAACAATATTATTAACATGAATCAATTTCTCCGAGAATTATTCTAGAAATTCTACAGATAATTAAAATTATTTGAAGAGTCGCGAGGTGAAGGATACAGATTTTCGTTGAAGAATCATGTAAATCAGAATTGCTACGGCATTAAATTGATGACCCGAGGAGACGAAAGAGTGACGATTTTCTTTGGACTTGATCATCTTCTTGAGGAATTATGAATTTTTCTTCTCTTTTTATTTATTTTTCTCTCAATTGCTCTCAATAAAGTCATTATTCTTAATGAATCCAATTGTATCTTCCAATTGTCGATACAGCATAGAAACACTCGGAAATTCAATCACAATTCAAAGTATTACTTCAAATATTAGGATATGAAATAAATTTTAAATTAAAGTTCATCTGAATGCAAAATTGCCAATGCAAGCCTTGTGCTTTTCGGTTAGGCAAAAGATTGGCATCTAGAAAATGTAACGAAAAAAACGAAGGAAAAAAAAATTGACGATCCAATATGAAAATTATTGATCATCTGATAACTTTTTCATAGATGATTATCGTTGCTGCATAGGGAGAGACATGAATATGCTAGTCAATTTGTATACTATTGATGAAGTAATAAACGATAAATAATTAATTTAATTGTTGAATAATTAATATATTGACGTACTAGCGAACGGGTCGACCCCGGTTTCCTTCGGCTCTAATGCCCCATCATGTAAATTTCGATTTCAGCTCACTTCGGATGTCGATTCTTTCGCCAGTCGTACAGTGATTCACCAATTCTTCTTCGAATTCGCTTTTAATATTAGGAAATAGGTTTTTAATCATGAATATTAATTTTTGAGTGTTGTTTTTCATTCGTTGATCGAACTACTTTAAATTCGGAAATTTCCGGAGTTATTGTGATTACAGGCAGCGAGTCACAGTAGATTATCATTAGGTAAAATATCAGTCATCATGGTGACTCCCAAAAAAAATTTTAAACTTTGAATTTAATTCTAATCATTGAAGGCACCAACGTTTCGTCCGCTCTGCGTGATATTAATATCACGCATTATAAAAAATATCAATATAATCATAAATCAATTTACATTCTTTATAAAAACAGAAAATTAAATGGTACTAAAAAATCGTCCTCTTACAATTTAACATTTGGTTTTTCACATAAATAGTTTCTATCTGTCTTATTTGGAACGTTGGTGCCTTTAATAATGAAAAGTAAATTCAAAGTTGAAAATTGTTTTTTGGAAGTGACCATGATGACCGTTATTTCCCCTTATAATAATCTTAAGAATGGTCGGACAAAAAACTTTAATAAGAGTCACAGTAGACTTCCAATATAGTTGCACTCATTGAAATTATTGTCGAACTGGCCAAGGAGTGATCTCAACTGATTTCAATTTCGAATTAATTTTGGAAGATCTCTTTTTGGCCAGTGCGACAATACTTTCTCGTTAGAGTTTCGGTTTTTCCCTTATCTCTACTCTTACGTAGAGCATTCTCCTCTGAGTAGTTCAATGCGCAGAATGTTAAATATGTCCGAAAGTACATCTGAAATCGCGCGCTTTTGAACCTAATTCTGATTGGCTCTCTGAAGAATTAAAGTGGGGGCCAACGAGGAACTTCGATGGGAGAGTCTTGAGAACTTTAAAGAAGGAGGAATTTTAATGGGTGGAACTTCATTGGGAGTATACTGTCATCCTTTAGTGGGCCAATCAGAATTAAGTTTAGAAGCGCGGCATTTCAAATGTACGGCGCAATGAACTGTGCAGAGGAGAATGCACTCCGTAAGAAGTAGGGATAATGATGAAGCGGTAACTGTAAGGGGTAACGGAAGACCCAGTAAATTGTCAATTCTCAAACTCATTGTTCAGCAATAATTACCATTTTTTTAAATGAAATAGCAAATGCATGGAATTTCTAATCAACGTCAGTCTAACATTCGTTGACACTTTTTATGATAAAAACATTAATAAATATCATCCAACAATTGGTTTGGACATTCAAGGCACACAAGAATGTCCGTTACCCCTTAACGAGAGGTTTTAGTCAGACGTGGAAACTTATTTGGAAGTCTATTGTAGAACATTTTTTAATTTTTTAAATGTCTCGAATATAGCGATAAATCATTTTGATTGATACTTAAGGTCTTATCGCTATAAGAATCCACTTCCTGATTTTTCGAGAGAAACTTTAATCTGTAACATCTGTTTGATTCGTGATAAAAATGTAAACATAGATATTTAAAAATCAGGAAATTGTGCTTGGAATAATTTCTCTGAACTTGCATCTTTTTTTTTGTAGGAAAGTGATTTTTGTGTATGGCGAGAGATTTCTCAGTAAATTTTTCTAAATTAATTATTTATTTGTAGTTGGAAGGTATTTTTTTTTTGAAGCGAAGGCATTTATGAAGAATTTGAAAAGTAGTGAAAAATGTAAACATATTAGTGCATCTTCACAAATTGACCCTGATTTTCTTTAAGATGCTTCCAATCTGAAGAAAATATTCACCCGTTTTACCCCGGTCTCGCCCAGTTCCATGATGAAAGGCAAAGAAATAAATGTGGGGAATATATCGTCGCCTTAGAAACAAAGGGGCATAAGTGCCATGCTTATACACAGCACTTACGCCTCTTTAATTCTAAGGCGACGATATTTTCAAGCACTCCTCAGCATCTCCAAAATTATTGAAAATTGAGTAAATAATTGAATTTAGGCGTATTCATTGAGAATACCCTTTTCGGTGAAAAATGCAATAGTAGAAATGTGAAAAAAGTTTCACGATGGAATATCTGAGAAACTAAGCGGAATAGAGTGATTTTACTTGATTCTTTTTAGTAGCCTTTGGAATTCTCTACAGACAAGGATTCTGCAAAAATCGCCCTATCTCATTTACTTTCCGAGATATTCTTAGAAAAAAGACGGCTTAAAAAATTGACTTATCCTACTCGACTTTCTCATTACTGAATTTTAATATCTCAAGAGAATGTTTCAAATTTTAGGCAATTCAAATCAATCTTTCAAAAAATCTCCAACATGATTAGAATGAGTTGTCCAGTGATCGAACGGATAAGACTCTTCAGACCCCAGTGATCGAACATAAGAAGTTCAATAATTATCGATATATGCAACAGTTTCATAGGCTCTTATTTGAGGTGATGAACATTATATTGTGTTTCGAAGATCAGAAACATGATATTTCACTGGGTTATCAACTTTTCGCAGAATAAATACGCTAAATAGTTCGATTACTGGACGAGTTCGAACACTGGTCGAGGAGGTGCTTCTCCAAAAAAAGAGCAATGTCAGACAAGTAGAACGAAAGTTTTTACTCCAAAAAAATTTTCTCTTCAACTCGCTAACAATTAAATTCAGTTAAAGAATTATTACTCATATGCTCAAGTTAGGTTTTTAGGGCGCGTGCGCCGAATAACGCACTGGCAAGGGGAATGACAGTACGTATACATACAACCTCTGGCGCGTGACGCATCACCTTCACTTCCTCTGCACTGTTTAATTCTTTACTGCTGTTGATTAACGTATCTACTACCAGAACACCGAAAAACATCATTACAAAGCCCATCGCAATGTTATTTGTGTTATTATATTCCCTCCAACAAGTTGAATTGGAAAGGAAAACCTTCTAAATCTAAAATAGAGAGGGCATTTGTTGAAAAAAAATACGATTTGGAGTGTATTCACAATTTAACGTCAGGGAATGGACAAGAGGGGAGGTCGAACAATCGACGAGTCGACGTTTCCTGCCGTATAGAGTGGCAACACTACCAAGCAGTAGTTTCAGTCTACATTCAGACACGACATCGTATGGTTCAATGTCGTTGTCTTCGTTGTGACGTGATTCGAATTTATTAGACGTATCAATTCATTAATTTCCACGATAAATAAAAAATTATCTTCGTGTTCATTATTTTTTCTAAAAATTGTGTTTTTCGAGTTTTTTGTGCATTACATTATTTATGTGGGTATGTATCTTTTTTTTTTTTTCAAGAAAATTCATATGTCAAATGATTTCATCGACTTTTAAGAATTTGTTCTACTTTTCAGTAATTGCTTTTTGATTGCTCTATTATTTTATCGGTAAAATGAATCAACATCCAATTAACCTGTTTTCCCTCATTTCAATGGGATCGTAGTCGGAAAAATTTTTATGGTACAATCGATTTTGATTATCGATGTAAAAAGTGATAATTTTTATTTCAATTTAGATTTTTAGGTCTTGTTATTTATCTTCCATGTATAGCCTTTTCGGCTTTTTACAGGAGATTCTTAGGTTTTTGGCGAATATCTCGAATTCTAATGAAAAAAGAAGAACTTATTCAGAAATCTTTTATTTTTAGGTCTAAAAAATTATTCCTATCGTTATTTCATCATCAATAAGTTTTTTTCAATTTTTTTGTTTACGAATTATTTAAATCATTTGAGAATCAATGAATAACATTCGAGACAAATACATCGGAATTTCTGTTTATTTCGATGCGTCAAACAAATGAATATTAATAATTCAACTTTCTCGAATTTTAATGAAAAACCTAATTTTTTTATGCGTTTATTTAATTTGCATTTTCCATGATAAACAGTGAGAAGTCTCGAATGAGGTGAACAAAAAAAAAAGTATTTTTTTCCCCATAATTTATTGCACTATTTTGCATAAAAATTTAGTCAAAAATTATATCATTTTTCAGTAAAATCAAAATTACGAAATATTAAAATTTTAAATATTTGCACAATGATAATTGTATATTTCTACATTTTTCTTGTATTTTTATTGAATAATTCAGTATTTATTGGGTAATCGAACATCAGTACTGTTGGAACACATGTTCAGATAAGGTTCAAGGTTACTGACTATTTCTATCACGTGATTTGATCTCATTCCATCAGTCAATAACAATTGAACTCATTAAACATTAATAACAGTAAATGAGAAAAAAATAAATAGAATTATTGTAATTTATGGATTTACGTGAAAATAATCGTTATTTTTCTTCCATCATGAATTTATTTATTAATTTTTTTTTCTCTTTTCTTTTTTTCAACAATTTACCAACAAAATAAATGTTACTTTCACGATAGAAAGCGCCGATGGGTTGGTTGACCTCCAGTATTTTTTTTTGTTCCCGTTTTCATGACTCTCATCCATCTCAAACGTTACTTGACCTTTATAAAAAAATAAAAAAACAAATGAAGAAAAATGACCGGTGACCGCGTTTGCAAGAGTGCACTGTGCGTTATCCATTCTGTGTCGTACTGATGCAACGTGATGATAATAAATTATTATTTTATTTATCTCTTTTTCTATGTCACCAACATTATTGAAATCGAATTTCTGCTGATAGTTTCAAGGAAGAAGGACCCTTACTTTTTTTTCGTCTTTTTTTCATTTTTTTAATATTTTTTGAGAGAAATCAAATAAAAAAGTATGTCAAACGGGAACCAACAAAAAAAAGCATCGAAAGTCAGTGAAAAGAATCCGGTTTTTTTTCTTCTCATTTTTACAGACTGGTTTCGCTTCTTTTGTTCTGCATAAAGCAATAAAAATCATCGAACACAAATGATTATATATATATTTTTTTTTTCAATTTCAATGTCAAGAGCAGTTGAGAATCAACGAATCATCTTCTTTCTTGCTTCATGAGAAATGATGATTATTCTTTAACGAAAGTAGGAAAAGAAAAAGAAGTTGAATGATACTTGAACTTGTCTTCATGAACACACAATAGTCATTTTTTTTTCATCATCATTATAATTTTTTATTCGCTTCAATTTACCGTCATTTTGTATTTTTTTCCAATTTTTTTCTTCTGAATAATTATTTTCTTTCACCGTTTCGTTCTGTTAATTTTAAATTACTAAAGCGAAGAAAAAAAAGCATTTATTGACCAATCTAGAATGCCACAATAATTATATTCTCACGGTTAATACACGGACAGATTGATTTAATGCGTGTTCTAGAAAAAAAAAGCCAATCATTATAGAATTTAGAACGCAACAAAGTTTGTACGCAATTGGTTAAATAAATCTGATCATTCAAGCGATTTTTCTTCTTTTTTTTTTTCTTTAATTTCAAAGGAGTTGAAAAATGAAGAAAAAAAAACACTGGAATTACGCGATGCTCTTGTACTAAGTCACGAAACGTGGTTTGCTTCTTCTGTACTTATCGCCCCCCGGAAGACTGCTGAATCAGTTAATGTTCATTTTTTAGAACAACTGAAATTCACGTTGTTGCAGAAGATTTATTCAGTTTATTTAAATGGCTCGATGGATAATTTCACTTGTAAATAAATACAAAATAGAGTAAATCAATCAAATTCGATCCAATTTTTTTCATCAGTTTCTTTCAATTATTGCAAAATTTGAGGAAGATTGAAAAAAAAAATTTTCTGTAGAAAATTAGAATTTCAACCATGTCTGCAAGGAATTTTGCAAACTTCTTTATTTTCTGACATATCTAACAGAAAATTATTTAAAAAATGAGGACTCATCTCGTTTCATCTCTTTGCATTGATTATTGCAACTTTATCAAAATTAAAATCAAAGAATTAACTATTACGTGGATTCATTGCCAGTAAAAAATTCATATAATTTGATGATTTTTCTTTTCAAAGACTATCCAAGAATAAATTTAAAAATTCCCCCTTTTTTTTTCTTCTTTTGAACACATGACTTTGAAGAAAAAAAGAATGGAAAATTATTGAGAATATATTCATTGGAATTCAGTTTGAACTAATTGTTAGTAATTATTGTATCACGTTTCTCTGCTATTGAGATAAAATAATCCTGACACCCAACGAGATATTCCCATTTAGCATACAATACAAACGGATTATCACGAAAATCCACGTCACGCGAAAGAATGAATTGAAAAAAAAAACGAATAAAACATTAGAAAAAAAGAAAAAAAATCATGAAATAAAACATCAAAGCAAATACAGAGTCGATTGCTAGAAATCCACGCAATACAACACGAATGAGAAATAAAAGAGAGAAAAAAAAGAAGCATTAACTCCCATCTCTTATTGAGCATTCACTTTTCGTTTTTTTTTTTTGTCTCAAATCATCTTGGTTGTCTGAGAGATAAAGATATTATTTCTTTAATACACGTGGTTCACGTGTCTCGCGGTCATTCTATGAGTGATGAATTATTTCAGTTCATCATCGTAATTTGGTTACGAAAGAGGAACGAAAATGACAGGTGAGCTGAGTCTAATACTGCTCTGATCTAATCCTTAATACGACGAATCACTACGAATCTCATTTGTAATGAATTTTTTCTCGAGGAAAAATAAAGAATTGACCTTAGAGAACAATTTTATTAATAATTCCGTGTTTTTTTTTCTCATTTGGGCTTCTGTTTTTTATTATCAAAATAGTCGAGCGATAGAGGAGGTAATCGAAGGATGACATGTGATTCATTTGAAAAATAGCTAGTGATTGATGAGGCTTAGAAAAATTCTGTTTTTCGTCCATGAAATTAACAAAAAAAACATGACTTGATGTTCTTCCCGAAATTTAATCTATTCGGAGATATTTGGAGAATAATTCAGTAGTGATAAAGTTGAAACAGGATGAGTCGATTCTTCTCACTATTCATTTTTAAAGGATATCATCTTGCTGAATGTTTTTTATAGCTCTCGGAATTTCCTACAAAAAAAAAGGATTTGACAAAAAATTACCAAAAATGAAGGAGCCAGAAAAAAAAGACTTATTCTGTTTTAACTCTTCATTGAATTTTTGAAATTTTTTTTGCGTTGAATTTTTTTATAATTTTTATTATGATTTTTCTCTGCACGAAAGATCTGAAGCAATATTATCCAAATTCCTACAGATTTCAAGAGATTTCGTAAGAATTCTTCGCGAAGTAAAATGACCATTGCGTGATTTTCAATTTATCATGACTTGTAATACTGATATTTCACGAAACACTAAGTCCAAAGATTTTCATGTTGACAATCATATAAGAATTGAGATTGAATGTTGTGGGACTTTATTGGAGACATGAAACGGGGTTAATGCCAAGTTTTATCGGAGACAAGGGGAATGTGTACATTATCTACTGTCTCATGGCGAAAGAAAATATTAAGAATCCGTCTAAAACACATTCACTATCAAAACCGGCATAGAAACACGTCATACATTTATTGATAATGTGAACTTGGACTTTGCTATTAATGAGAAAAATTGTTGTATCAGTATTTTTTTTTAAATGAAAATTCACTTTATTTCATTATCATTCTAATCTACTATGTTTTTATTTCATAATTGGCCATTAATTTTTATTAATCATGACAAAAAAAAGCTTTAACCTTGACCGTTTTGAGTTTCTTCATTCAATTTCCGCTTCAAAATTTACTACGTAGAATTCATTTTCTCAGCATCAATCATTTTGGAAATATTAATGATAAGAGTAAAAAAAATCACATTTTTTTTCCTCACCATCAATCCTTTCTAATCACACGACTATTAAAAATTCCTCTTTTTTTTTTGTTCAAATAGAATCAATAAAGAATGCAGCTGCACGTGATCGACTCCAAGTAATGTGACTTGTTCCTTCAATGTTAAATAAAAATAAATTATAATAACGCAAAAAAAAAAGGAGAGATATAAAATTGCACGACGAAATTAGTGGAGCAGAATATAAAACTCACGATGACAGGGGGACCTCATCAAGCAACACACGCGAGTCCATCACGTGGTAGTCTCAGTTGCTGTCAAGGTGGTGATGACAATTCCAGTACAAATGATATAACAGAAGTTCCAGAATTAACGCGTAATAATAAATATTCCGTTAAAGAGAAACATTCATTTCCAAAACGTCCGGAAATTGATCTTACATTTAGTAATATTAAATATGATGTTAAAACATGGAATCTTCGAAAATTAAAACGAGGTAAGTCACATTTTTTTGAATTAATTCAATTTTTTTCTTAATAATATCTTGAACGAAAAAGGTCATTATTAAAATTGAGGTCTTCCAGATTTAGAAGTTTAGGAGAGATTTTTTTTTTTTTAACTATAACATTCTTTTTTTTTTTTTTTTTATTAATAGCTTCGGGTTTCTTAGGTGAATCCATTCAGCTTCTGAAAAGAATTTTATATTCTTCTTGAGCTCAAAGCTTTTTTCATTGTCAATAGAGGAAATTTCTTGATGACAGCTTTTCTGCAAAGATCACAACAAAAGAAAAAAATTTATTAAAATTTAATAAAAATATAATAGTAACATAGAAAAATCTGTATATTTCCCTCATAATTTATTCCACAATTAACTACATAAAAAGTGGAGTTCTATTCTTGGATATTCAATGTATCATAAAATTGAGTATGAATAATCGCAATTAAGTTGAAGATAATTTGAATTGTTCATGAACATGAATAAACACTTGCATCTTCAAGATAATTACAATGACTCATCTTAATAAAGATAAAAATCGGATAATTAATTGCAGTATTTACATTCATTTTTAATTGAACTGCAATATCAATTTTCTTTACATATTAATCAATTTTTTTTTTTCATTAAAATATTAATTGAAGCAAAAAGTAATAGTGATAAACGTAGAATTGAGTTCTATTTTCCACTCACTAGTATTATTCTTATTTCTTCTTATTTCTCCTTTTCTTATACACGCACAACTGAATTTTCAAGTATCAAAGTTTGGATTGAAGTGTCGGCATATCCGCTCATTGATGTATAATTTACACTTTTATTATTCATGCCAAGACGAGAAAGGAAATGAAGCATTGAATAAATACGTCACTAGTTATACCGTAAAATACAATTACAGCATTATTGTACTGCGGAAAACTGAAAAATTATTTTTTTTTCCCCCCCAGAGACAATAGTATTCGTTCTTGAAGATAATTGTTGATCAATTAAAGATGATTACTCATTTATTGTAGAAATAAATTCACGCTTACAATTCAAATTTATATTTCTGATTTTTTTTTCTTGAAAATTCGTGGAAGAATACGTGATGAGCAACACGTGCACCAATGGAATGATTTTTGTTGTTTCATTCGTTTTTTCAAACTGGTCACGTAGGCCGGGGCCGTTCATTATTATCATCATTCTTATTTAATGCATCTCGTGGCCCTTTTTGCTTCCGAATAGAAGCATTGTAAACGTCAAATTTTTCGATTTCGAGTTTTCATCGGAATATGACTACAAATGATCCAAAACGTTGATAAATCATATTTTTAAAACATGTTTGTATGTGTGTGTATGTGTCTGAGTGTATTGACATGTATCGTTATTTTCTCTGGAACGGCTATAGTTAGCACTCTAAAAATTTGACAGTATTTTTCCCCTGTGTGTATAATGTTGTCAGCAAAGTTTCAGCGGAATCGGTTGAATAGTTTCCGAGGATAATACAATTTGCAAAAGAGTGTTTTTTTTTGGATTTTCCTAATGAAAAAATTATTCGTAGCACCTAGTTTGGGCTATGAAATTCATCTCATTAGAACTCACATTTCTCACTCGGGGTAAATTTTTGTCCGATTTTTCGTTTTGAAAAATATATCAATTTTAGTGATCTTCAGTTTAGAGTTTAGCGGCACGATAACTCGACGAATATTTGAGCTAGAGACTTCAAATTTTGTCAGTTTGTATATTTTATCAATATACATTTTTGAAAAACTACTGGGTTGATTTACACCAACTAGAACTCAAAAAACTCATTATAATGAAGGGAATGAACTCTCTTGATTCCCAATTTATTGGTCGAGTGTTTCTTCTTGTTATGAAAAAAAATACCTTTTTTTAAAAAAAATAAGAAATTTCAATTTTTCCCTTTTTTTCCTGAGAACACATAGTTTTTATTTCATCATAATAAAGTATGTATTTTCGCATAGAATAAGATCATTTTTATCCCGATATGACGATTAGAAAAATATCTGATGTGTATGTTAACGTAAGTTAACGAAATTCATGTCAATGAAAATGGTCATTATCAAATGAGAGATTGAAAATTCCATTCGGAAGCTCACTGCCAATTGTATTGGCAGAATATTAAATCTAAGAAATCAAATAACGAAAAAGTCAAAGTGACTTAGGGCTCAGAGTTGTTTTTTCCTCAATGTTTTAGAGTTTAACAGAAATATAAAAATTTTGAGTATTTTTTGGTCGATCCCATTCTTTTTTACTAAAAAAATTTCCATTCAAATTACATTATTTCATTATGAATTTTTTATAAATTTATGGCAGTATTGTGCAGTAGAAGATCTGTAAATGAGAGATAGAACAGGATTCAACATTAATTTTTTTATTACTCCAACTTTTTTATGAATCATATAAGTTATCCGTGAACATATAAAACTAGTGTATCAAGTTTTATTTTGGATTCAATTTTTCAACTCTATCAGAATTTTGAATGAGATTTAAAAAAATTCGGGGTACAATCAATCGGATTTTTTTTTGAGTGAAGGCCTTTAGTAAAGAATTTTTCACAGATTTTCTGTCTTTTTTTTGCAATGTGTGAAAGTTCTTAAAAAAAAATCTGGATCATTTTGCCCCAAGTTTTTCCATAAAAAAAAATATTTTTTTCTTTTATTTCAAAATCTATCCAAAGAATTGATAATAAGTACTAACCAACTTATTTTATTCCACGAAGCTAATAAATTTTGAAGAACGAAGAAATTAAAATTTATGATGTGTCGCTTGTAACGAGAATGAGACAATAAAATTATCCGATAAGTGTCAGGATTGAATACTAATTTTTTATGAAAAATACTGATTTTATAAGAAAACTAGGAAAAAAAATCATGAATGATGTCACTATTAGTGTCAAATGTCTTTCAATGTTAATTTATCATTTATTTATCACTATTATTATTATTTCTCAAAAAAAAACCGGATGCTATGTGACATTTAATCATTTACCTGCATAAGCGAGCATTCTATTTTCATCAAGATGAGAATTATTGTTGCCTTTTTAATTACGAAATAACGAAATGAAATAATGAACGTAAATCAGAGATGATAAAATCTGCAAGAGAATGTTTTTATTCCTCAAAAGTTGAAGGAGAAATTTGTTACATTAATTCAGTAGTGAAATAGTAAACGAGGCTGAATTGCATGAAACTATAAATGGTTTGAAATGTCGTGATTTGCACAAGAAGCATGTGATTTTCCAAAAATCAATGAGCATTGATAAGTTTTCGAAAAAGTGTAATTCATCTATTTGATCATAATGCACTGTATCATTCTGTAATTGAATAATAATAGCCATTATTATTATTATTTTTTTTTCTGTCTTTTTAAACGCTTTTTTTTCTGCAGAATAAACGGTATTGGTTTGAATACTAAATAGATAAAAAAAATAAGAAAAAAATCAATGAGCATTGAAATTACGAAATTCTAATGAAAAATTAAATAATACATGAACTTGAATTATTGATCAAAGCTCGAATGGAATGAGTCAGAGATTGTTCTCAAGATTTTTAAATATTAAAAAAAATGTTGAAAAAATTCTTCATTTGAATTTTTATGAATTCTGGTTAATGCTCTCTACCATTGAATAAACAGAATTTATTGATTATTCTAATGAAAAATTTTATTTTTTTACGAATACTGTATATTGAAGTGCACTAAATTATCTTATCAAATATTACAGAGTCTAAGGAGATTCTTCATGGTGTAAGTGGAGAATTACGTGCTGGTGAATTGACAGCAATAATGGGTCCTTCTGGTGCTGGTAAATCAACACTACTTAATGTTCTAGCTGGTTTTACGTAAGTTTTTTTTGCTTTTATTTCAACAGCATTATGAAATTTTTTTGAATAAATTTTGTATTAATGATTTCATGAATCCGGAAAATTTACGATGGAAGTGATGAGAAAACAATAGTTTTGTATTTTCATTTTTCTATTTTCATTTTTTTATAATTTTTTTTTGTGATCTTTTAATTCTAGAAAAATAAGTTCCTAAACAAATTTCAAGTTGCTGACACGAAAATAATTTTTAATTAAATTTTTTCACATAATTCCCATGAAGAATTTCTCTGGTCCTTTAAAGAGACATGAAAAAAAAAGTACTCTAACTGCCACCGCGATATACCGTTATCCTTTGGAACAATGAACCGCTTAATAAACGCAATCCTTCATAATTTTCAATGTTACTCCATTCTACTTCATCCTGCACAAATAATTCTTAATTCAATGAAAAACTCTCTATGTAATTTCAGTGTTCAGAATGTCTCTGGTGAAATTTGTGTTAATGGAAAACGTCGTACACCGTACAGTGAGAGATGGAAGAGAACATCAACTTACATACAACAGGACTCATTACCACGTACTAAATTGACTGTTGGTGAAGCTATGACACTCGCTGCTAATTTGAAGCTTGGTTATACAATTAGTTCTACGGTAAAGCATACTCAGGTAAATAATTTAAAATAATAATTAAAAAATTTTCTTGAATTTTAATTTCACAGGATCAGATTTTTTTCAGTAAAAAATTAAACATGAATTAAGAAGTGAAATAGTAGAAGAGAATAATTCGAAAAATTCTAAGTAAATTATTTTGGAGATATCTTGAAAACAATATTATGTAGAGAAACAGATCAGAAGTGCAGAAAAAAATCAAAAAAAAAATTGTTATTTTATTTATCATGGAGATTCAGAAATTGATTTAGTTTCCCTCGTAATTAGAAAAAAAGAACTATTCACTCTATTTAACACTTTAAAAAAAAAATAGGAATGGACTTGGTTAATGATCGTAAAGAAGCTTTTAACACATTTTTCAAATTCTCTTGATTTACGAATTCTCTGTATTGATTCAAATGAAAAGAAACCACTAAACTAGAAAACTGCCAATGAATAGATTGTGAATATGATTCGAATTATTTTTCAGGTTCTAGAGTTACTAGAAATGCTGGGATTGAATCTCTGTTATGATACACTATGTGGACGTCTCTCTGGTGGACAGAAAAAACGTTTGGACGTTGCCTTTGAGCTTTTGAGCAATCCTTCAGTATTATTCCTCGACGAGCCAACAACAGGTAAATTTATAAATTTCATTTGAATATATCATCGCTTTAAAAACATAAAGTGGCATAAGTGCCATGCTAATACATAGCACTTACGCCTCTTTGTTTCTAAGGTGAAAATATAATTGACTCAATAATAACACGAGATGAGTTTCGAAACGATTTGATATTTTGAAGAAATTATAAATATTCCTTCTCTTATATTTAAATTGCACGAAAAGACTTCTCTGGGAAAGTAAGAAGAAACGATAGGAAAATTTTTTTCCCAGGCAAGAAAAAAAGACAGAAATGAAAAATAATGACTATTTGTTCCAGGTCTTGACTCTGCATCCTGCAGTTCCTGTATTGCTCTGCTTCAGCGATTGGCTAGAGTAGAAAAACGTACAGTAGTTTGTACAATCCATCAACCAAGTGCATTATTATTTGAAATGTTTGATTCACTTTATGCACTTGCTGATGGTCATTGTATATATCGTGGTCCGATATCCTCACTATTACCACATTTTACATCAATCGGTATTTCATGTCCAGCATATCATAATCCAGCTGACTTTTTAATTGAAGTTGCCATTGGTGATTATGAAATTAATGTTGATAAATTGGCAAAAGCAGCTGAAAATATGTGGAGTGATGATGGGAAAATTAACACTGGAAAATCCATTGATAATAAAAAAACTATTCAAATATCTGTCAATGATGATCCACCACCACCACCAGCTGGATTTTTAGCCCAATGTTATTTACTGTACAAGAGACAACTATTGTGTTTGAGAAGAGATTCATCGCTGATGATAGTGCGTTTATTATGTCATTTGATGATCGGAATTATATTTGGTTATTTGTACAGGGGCAGTGGTTATCGTGCTAATGGTGTACTTGCTAATTACGTTTATTTATATGGCTCATTATTATTAGTCGTTTATACTGGAAAAATGGCAGTCACAATGGCATTCCCAGTTGAAATGCAAATACTTACTAGAGAACATTTTAACAGATGGTATAAACTAGCACCTTATTACATAAGTTTATTGCTAGTTGAAATACCATTTCAAGGTGCTTGTGCTACAACTTATTTGATTGTTAGCTATTGGCTAACTGGACAACCAGTTGAGACATACAGAATTATAACATTCATGGTTGTTTGTATTGCTGCTAGTTTGTGTGCACAAGCATGGGGATTTTTCATCGGTGCGACTACTCCTGTTAAGGTGAGTGCTTTTTATTCTTTCAAATAAAGCAAAAGATTTATCTTTGCCTTCAGATAGTCTAACACTTTTTGTAACGACCTCTTTTGTTGAGAAAACTTAGATTTACAAAAGAATCGTTACAAAATTCTTAGAATTCTCATGAAATTGATGATATTCCTGGAGACTGATGACAAAGATGTATAAAATTATCTCGTATTAATGCTTCACTATTAAGGCACTAGGAAGAAAGAGGAAAATAGTCAATGAAAAAGAACGAGTCACGGAAAATATTATTCATTATGCATTTAACTCATTTTTTTTTTAATCATCAATCATTAAAGTGCCGATGTATTTGAATATTTTTCTCATCAAGATAAATCATCATTATCTCTCTGGACTTCAACATTATGGATGAAGTCCAGATGAAGTTTGACTCTTTGTACTTCTTCATTATTGTATCTTTAGATCGATAATGATAAATTGGAATTTATCTCTCTTCTTTGCCTGTCGGATCATTATTGTTTCTGCAGACAGTGATGATATAGTTAATGAGGTTCATAAATTTTTTATACCGATGAGAATAGATCATCGGCTCAGAGACAAATTGGTGTAAGAATTAAGTCGAAGACGAATCTCAGGAAATTTCAACGAATTATTCCTCTTTTTCAATACGAAAATCACATGTACTAGTCTACCTTTTCTATAAAGAATTTCATAATCTGTAAAAAAAAATCGAATCAATTCCCCCTAATAAATTCTCTATTTCTGAGATACTCCTAAAATAATCGGCATTTGACGTTTCAAGTTATCTTTTTCTATCACTTGAAAAGCAAATCGGAAGATAGGGGAGATCGTGACAAAATAAACTCTGGGCCAATCTGGTTCAGGTATTTTTTCGGAGTGAAGGTTTTTACAAAAAATCTGAGAAAAAAATGAGAAGGTGCTCCAACATGTCTACATTGTTGGTGAATTTTTCCAAAAAAATTTGTAGACGCCTTTACACTCGAAAAAAATCCCCGATCACTTTGCCCCAGTCTAAAAGTGATATTTTTTAATCTGTTGTTTTCTTCAATTTTCAGATTGCAGTTTTTGCTGGTCCAGTGATAGCAGTACTTTTCTCAGTTTTCGGTTTTTGTATACGTTATATGGATACACCATTCTATTTCCGTTGGATGTTTCACATATCGTATTTTCGTGCTAGCTTCCATAGTTTGCTCTATACAATTTACGGATTCAAGAGAAACGATCTATTTTGTGATGATATTTATTGTCACTATAAACAACCAGATAAATTCCTCCAAGAAATGGAAATCAGTGACACTAATGTAATGAATAATTTAATACTAATTATTGGTATGGGTGTATTGATGCATTTACTGACAGCAAGTGCACTATGGTGTAAATTGAATAGAAGATAAATTGTATCTTTTTAATTTTATGATTACTTTTTATAAAATAATTGATGAAATAAGATAGGCCAGATTTACTTGTTAAATGACTTTTGAGGGAATATCTCCGGAATTGAAGGAAGATGAAGAAATTTTACCAAAAAAATTTCCATCTCTCTCAGATTCTGGGATATTTCTCAGAAAGCTCAATGTCGAGTTGCGTCATCTTATTTTACTTCCCTTTGTGTTCATGTTTTTATGGAAAATTTCAAAATGTGAAGAAAATCGAAATTTTTGAGAAGCAACACTTTATTAAAATTTTTGTGAGGACTTTCCTTGTGGTTCTATTTGTTCTCTATAAAATTCACAGAAAAAGGGCAATACAAAAAAGGATCTCTTTTTTTCACCCCTTTAACATTGACATCTCCATTAGATTTCAAAAAAATCCATAAAACATGAAGACGAATTGAAATAAACTTGTCTCGGTTTATCTCTTAACTACTGAATTATTTTATGTAGAGAATAATGATGATAAATAATTCATCTTGTGGTTACTGCATGACAGTATTCCAGAAAAAATGGCCTTACCCAATTTTTGAGAAATAAACTATCAATTCAATTTTTTTTCAAATTCAATCGACTTATGATCAGAAAATGTAATTGTTTTCCTTTTTATTGGGGAATGCAAAGGCAAAAAATGAGTGAATGGAGGAAATTATCTCAATTATCAATCTCGAGTGAACAAAGCATCTTGCCAAGCCAATTTTGCTGATTGATTGATCTGTATTGTTCTCTCTTACATTAATTGGAAAAAAATAAAATTTTGATAAAAGATCTAACAGGTGGGCCATTACGTGAGCCTATCAGAGCTTTATGACGTATCTTTAATTATTGCAAATTGAAACAAGATTTTATCTAAAAAAGTTCGCATCGCTGTTTGTAACAGGGTTTTATGCTAAAATATTCCTTATTTTTTATGTATCAGAAATTTTTTAATATAATTATTAAATTTAAGTTTAAAAAAACGTAACACGATCAATAAGAAATTGAGTAGTGATTAAATAATGTAACTAGTCGAGAAAATAACTTAATTATTATTTTATGTGAATGTCATTACTTGATAAGAATCCAGTGTTTAATTTGTAAGGAAAATATATTGATTTATGAATTAAAAAAAATTGATAAAATCAAAGAATTATAAATTTATTGATATGAGAAAAAACAGGTGTTGCGTCAAAAATTCAAGTCAACAAGCATCACTGAGGAAATAAGTTTTTGAGTTAGAATCGAATTGATAAATCCACAATATGATAGTGATTTTATTGGGAAGAAAAATGTAGAGACAAGGTCTGTAATAATTTTCTCTAACCATCTCGAAAACAAAGCGAGATAGCGCAACTTTCGTTTCAACTTTTTATGCAGAGAATTCCCTTCGCCATTGATTTGATGATATCTATTCATTTTTTAATATCTAAAAAAGCAATGCATTGAACTCTCATTTCATCCAATCACGTGTTCTGAATACGAATATAAAGTTTACAGATGATTTTTTTTTTTTTTTTTGGAGAACCTGTTGTAATTTAGGCGAGACATATAGCGATTTTGTTGTGATCTTTGTTTTGCAGCTCCGGAAATTCTCTACAAAAAGAAAAGGATGAGGACAAAAAAGGCATATCCCCATTACTTTCCGCGATATCAAAATAAACTGGTTAAAAAATTTGATGAATTCGTCTGAAATTTTCATATCCTCTTTTGAATTTGAGTGCGCAAACCGCTGAAATTTCATTCCACATTTAAGAGGATAGTGTTTCCAATGATTCTAGCGACAGCACGATGAGCGACAGCAGCAGGTGCCTTAATCTACGTATTATCAGCCTTGGAGAGTGAAGGCGCGATCATTCGAATTCTCAAACTCTCCTCAAATACACACATACAATCAAGTAAAGATAGTAACACTGTTTCCAACAATATGAGTACTTCAATTTCAGTATCAGTATCAGTTTGCGTTCACGCGTTCGCTCGTTAACACCAGCACTGCTACACTTCCTGATTCTGAAAATTCCCTGGCTCTAATCATAGACCGAATACATACGTAAACGGTAAAAAAAAATTACTAGAAAATCATTTGCATTTGAACGTATAAATTAATCGGTAATTTCCATTTCTAAAATTGTGAAAAATCAAATGAAGTGAATCTCAATGTGCGGAGAGAGAGTTTAAGATAATTTAATCATGAATTAATATTACTCATAACTGAGTGTCTTTTTTTTATCTTCTTTTCCTAATGAAATAAATGTAATTTGTGTATTTTTGTAACTTTTTTTTTTTTTATATTCATTTTAATTGAATAATGAGTACGAAAAGAATGAAGAGTGTCGATTCTAGTGATCGATCATTGAACGTAACATTCGATGGATTAAAACAAATTGTTAGAACCGGTATCTCTAGAAGTGGTAAGTTAATATTAAACACCAATAATAATAATAATATTAATAATGATGATTAAACAACGAATCACAGTAATTAAACCTCTGCTTGGCATTGCCATTATCATCACTCAATGATAAATAATTAAACTGCATTACCTCCACTATCAAAAATCTGCATTGTATCATATTTTTCTGATATCAGTTTTAGTATTTATTTCTCCTGTTGAGAATCAAAGAAAGTCCAACGACCGCTTTATATCTCTCCTTCCCCATGTGTCGTTGCTATCTTCTTTTTTTTCATCCTCTTACCACATGTTACATATATTTCAAGTGTGAGACAGGTTTTTTCATTGTAGCAATACTGGTAGATAAAATTAACTTAGAATAATAATAATAATAATAATAATAATAATTATAATAATAATAATAATAATAACGGCGAGTATAAATGATGACTATTGTATTATAATTTCGCACGTGCACTCCATTATAAATTCACACCGGAACTGAGGACGAACTACAAATTTGTCGTATCATTATCTTATAATTTTTATTATAGGTGTCACTGTCATAACTATCGTGGATTCAATTTTTTTAAATTAGTTAAGTAGTGAAATGAGATAAGTGGATCCAATTTGTTCGATGTATTTTTGTTCTTAATTTGAGAATTTAAGGGATGTTATGAGATTTTTGTTGGAAACTTTTGTAGTTAATAGATTGCGAGATATTTGATGAAAATTGATGATAGCATTTGGCGGAAGTAACAAAGTACGGAGTTTCGATTTTGAATTTGAAAAAAAAGGAAATCTAAAAATATCTCGGTTTCTCTTAGAAATACATTAATTATTATTAGAGATTCCATTCTTTTTTTTCTTCATAATAACGTTTGAAGTAGTGAAAAATGATCGTTTTTATTTCATTTGGGGAGGATCGTGGTTAAATGGAACTCGAGGTCAAAATGATCTAGGATTTTTTTTCGATATGAAGGAGTCTGCGAAAAAATCTCAAAAAATTTGAGAAGATGCTCCAACATGTCTACATTGTTAGAGAATTCTTTTACAAATTGTTTTGTAAAGGGTTTATGTCTCAAGAAGAAAATCCTGGTTCATTTTCACTCAATTTGTTCTTAATAAATTCAATAGTTTGTTCGACATTTATCGCTGTCTCCATAGCGCTATCAAAGAAGAGCTCGATTCCAAAGTGATAGCAAGAATATGTGGTTAAAAACTTGAAAGCGAGTATCTTTTTTTACCAATTCCCTACAAATTCCTATGCGGAATTTTGAAAGTTTAGGAGAATTGTATATTCGGATATAAATACACAGATACATTAGACGTATCATAATGATGATATTTCATCTGGAAGAACGAGTATTATAATGAATATTTATGTTATACTCTCAACACACGATCCACTGGTAACACCGCCTATTTTTTTTTACCCACGTAAGAGCCTTTTTTGCAATTTTAATACGTACTAAATCCAGAGAAAGTCAGACTCATCAATGAAAAAGGAGGAGAAGCTCACCAAGAAGATAATGTAATGAATTTTTTTTTAAGTAAAAAAAAATGTTTGTTACAAGAATTTTCATAATTTTATCTTGACGCCGATGGCACAATTAAATATTTAACTACACAAATATTCCATGATATTTTACTGAGCTTTAGACACATTGATAAATTTATTATCATCCCATATTGTGATAAAAGTTATCTCAATTAAATGTTTCAATTCATTTTTGATTTCGATAGTCACTTTGATGTCGTATCACTTTTTTTTTTCATTTTTATGACATCTCATGATTTCTATATAATTACATTTTTTTCGATAAATCAATTTGTATCGATCAAATTTAATTCTTATCAGAATGATATGACGTTAAGTGGTTTTTTAACAATACGATAATGAAGGAATTGATGAAAAATTAGGGCAATAATTAAATGTTTTTCCCTTTTCAAGAATGAAAAATGCGGGTAAAAAATGTAATGAAATATTTTCATAATTTATCTGCATTGATGTTATAGATTCCACGAGAAAGTACAGTAGGGTTTCTGTATATTTGACTCATCCGTCCAGGACCAATCTCTATATTTGAAATATATTTTTGTCCCTATCACATCACATTCATGTCTCATATGTGTAGGTCAGCCCAGACAAATGCGCAATGAACAAATTGAACTCTAAAAATTTGAATATTTCCACTCAAGAGCTTCTTGTTCATTGGTCATTCTGGTGGTCACAAAAAATCATAGTGGGGGGACAAGATCGTCAAAGATAGAGGGAGGTCCAATATAGATGGGTCAAATGTAGAGGAATTCCACTGTGATACTTTTTTATGCTCAATTAAGACGAAGCTTTTTCATTTGCTCCTGTCCAGTTCAAGATAGTGAAAAATCGCATACGAAAAATAGCTTAAAAAAAATAGCAACCGCAACAGGCGAAAATCCGTAGCATTGCACCTGCGCATGCCTTACAAATATTGAAACTCGCGGTTTTGCTACGAGTACAATAGACTTCCAATAAAGTTCCACCCACTAAAATTTCTGTTTTGTTCAAGTTCTCAGGATTCATCCGTTAAAGTTCCTTGTTCGCTCCCTTAGTCTGATCCTTCAATGGACCGATCAAAATTGAGATTAGAAGCGCGGCATTCCAAATGTATTTTCGGACATTTTTTAACATTCTGCGCACTGAACTGTGCAGAGGAAAATGTTCTTCATAAGAGTAGGGATAAGAGCGAAACGGGAACTTTAACGAGAGGTCCTGGACGAACGGGTGAACTTATTTGGAAATCTACTACATCATGAAATGAATAAATTATGTTTTATTATTTGTATCACTCAACAGAAAAAGAGCTGCTGCATGATATCAGTGGTGACTTCAGATGTGGCGAATTGACCGCCATTATGGGTCCCTCCGGAGCGGGAAAATCGACTCTCATAGACATCCTGGCGGGATTCATGTAAGGAATTATTCCACAATTGACCTGTGTTTTGTTTTCCACGGAAAAAAATGAATGAAATGAGATTTTAAAAAATCAGGGAAATAATCAGTTACATCCGGATAATTACAATTTTGATGTTGATGGCATTTTCAGTTTGTTTAACATTTTCATATTCAATGTCAGCGTGAATTAAGATAGTCAATTATGATATGAAGGAGGAAATCGCGAATTTATATTTTATTTCATTCAATAAAATTTTAATGTTGAATTGATGAATATTCATTGATTTCAGGTCACAAACGAGTGGTACTGTATCAGTTGGTGATTCTCCACGTAATCTTGCCTCATTCCGTAGATCATCAGTATACATAATGCAAGATGATTATTTAGAGCCTCTATTGACAGTGGAGGAGAGTATGCACATTGCTGCAGATCTCAAACTTCGCTCGGACTATTATAATAAATCACAAAGGGTAATTCAAATCCATGAAAATGACTGAAATTATAAATATTTTTCTCTTCACAATACTACTGTTTATTAATTCCTTTGTTGAGGAATTTTTAAGATTTTTTTCCTTTAATTCATGCAGATCGAACAAATTGTAGTGGCCATGGGTCTTGACAAATGTAGACACACGAGGACATCAGAGCTCAGTGGAGGACAGAGGAAGAGACTTGCGATTGCTCTTGAAATTGTTAATAATCCACCAGTTATGTTCTTCGATGAACCAACAAGGTAATTCATGGCCTTTTTTTAAAATAAAGTTCATTTTTAAATTCACGAAGCAAATTGATGGAATTCGCTTTTTTTGAGAATTTTCGTAACATTGACACAAATACGCGAGGACTTTTTTTTATATAAAATAATATTAATCGCTCAAATGACATTTTATAAATGACAAAATTTTCCTCCAACAAAAAAGATCTCCACCAAAATTTTGCTATTTGCTATAAAAACATTTTTCCCTATATACCTGGGAAAAATATTTAAATCTGATCAGATCAGAAGTTTGGCTCGACTTGATCAGATTCACTTTACCGAAAGAAAAATTGGGTTTAATTGGGTCTGATCAGATTTAATCATAACGAATCGGATCTGAACAAATCTAATCAGATCGCATCGTATTTCATTCGATTGACGTAGATCTGACAGAACAGAAATTTCAAAAAGTAGACTTATTTTTCTCACCAAAATAATATCATTATTTTTGTATAATAATCATGAATGGCAAAACAGTTACAGGAGACTTCCAATAAAGTTCCACCCATTAAAGCTCCTCTTTCCTCTTTTCTCTTAGAATTCTTTCATTAAAGTCCTCGCTAGCTCTTCAACTCTGATTCTTTAGTAGGCCAATCAAAATTGAGTTTAGAAGCGCAGTATTTCAAAATGTACTTTTGGACATCTTTTAACATTCTGCACAATGAACTGCGCAGAAGAGAATACTCTTCATAAGAGTAGGGATGAATATAAACCGGTAACTTCAACGAGAGGTTCTGGACGGAGGGGCGAACTTATTCGGAAGTCTGTTGATTTTTGAAAACATGGTGACTTTGAGGAACAAAAAAATAATGATAAATGAAACTTGATTACTTAAAATTAGGGGAGACCAGGGCAAAATGGATCTGCTGGTCAAAATAATTCGGGATTTTTTTTTGAGAGTAAAAAAGTCTAAAAGAAAATTTGAAAAAATTCACCAACAATTTCCACATAATGGAGCATTCTCCCGAATTTTTTCAGATTTTTTCATAAAGTTCTTCGCTCCAAAAAAGAATCCTGGATCATCGTGCCATGGAGGTCTATTTTACCCCACTCAACTCTATTACATTCGGTCAAATCCAATTTTCAAATGAAATCAAATCTGATCGGCTCGAACATCATTTCCCAGATATTTCTCCCCGAAATTAATCCTGAAATAGACTTGATACATCCCATTGTCCACTAGATTACTAAATTATTTCCTCCATTCACTTTATTTCTTCATTGTTTTGATTTAAACAGTGGCCTTGACAGTGTCACATCGAAGCAGTGCATAAGTTTGCTCAGAGCACTTGCACATGAGGGGCCACGCACTGTTATCATGACAATTCATCAGCCAAGTGCAACACTTTTGGATATGATGGATCATTTGTATGTTGTTGCTCAAGGTGCCTGTATTTATGCAGGTGGTACTAAGGCTGTTGTACCGTATTTAGCAAGCCATGGTCTTCATTGCCCCACTCACTACAATCCAGCTGATTTTCGTAAGTTAATATGAATTGTTATGATTATTGTTTGCGAATTTATCATTCATTGTTTGATGCGTAAAAAAAGGAAAAATTAGAATTAAATGATTTTCATCAAAAAATTAAGAAAATGTCCTATTTTTCCATTTTTTTGCGGATACTCCTCGAATGAGTAGTTTTAGGGGCCTTTATTATAGGATCTATAGGACAATCGTATTTTTTTTTGTAGAGAATGTAGTGAATAGCTAATGGTTTTGAATTGATTTCCCTTCAATTCTTATATTTTTTGTTGAAAATGTGCAGATGATTCTTCATTGATATTCTTTTCTTTTCAATATTTGAGCTTGTTCCCTTTTTATTTTGTTGAAAAGTTTTCTCTATAAGAAAAAGGTGACAACAAATTTAAAAAAATAAAAATAAAATAAAAAATATTGAAGATAATTTTGTTATTTTCGACAGGAAAATTTAAAAGTTGAAAATAACATCAAATTTCATAATTTAGAAGAAAAAAAATCCTCCCTAAAAAATTGCATTTTTGATGAAAATCTACAACAAAAAACAACATTCACGTCTCAATTGAATTTGCAATTTAATTTCAACAGTGATGGAAATATGTAATGGAGATTACGGTGATTACAATGAAAAATTAATCGATTCAATTGAAAATGGAAGAAGTAACGCCTGGAGATCAGTGTCAAGTGATGATATTCATTCAAAACTCGATAACGATCTAAATCTCGAATTGCCACAAATCGATGAGATGAGTTCATTAACTGATGCAAGTGCCATATATTATGCAACTGGTTTTCCGAAACAGTTGCTAGTACTTTTGAGGAGAAATTTCATTAGACTCTCTCGAGACAGGGTAAAGTATTAATCAGGCAAAATAATTCATTTATTCTGATTTCATCAACATGTACATTTATGATTTCCTTTTTTTTCTTACAATTCTAGGTCTTAACATTTACGAGACTCGGAATGCACTGTTTGATAGCAATTTTTTTAGGATTCGTATTTTACGATATTGGCCAAGATGCCGAGAAGGCACGTCACAATACTGGTCTATTATATTTAAGTCTGATGTTTCTAATGTTCAGTGCATTCAGTGCCACAATAATAACATGTGAGTATCATTTTCATTTTAAAATTGATTGTAGAAGCGAAGTAAAAATAATTTATAGTTCCATCTGGAGATTACTTCTGCAGTGAAAAGATTAAAGAAGATAAGCCGATTTTTCCTTCTGTAGATTCATTTGCATCAATTAAAAAAATGAATAGACTTCGAAGAAATTGTGGAGAAGCTTTTTGTCGATAAAAATGTTCAATTTTTTGTAAAATATTTTTCTCGTACAAATTTTCTAATTAACTAAATTATGAGATATCAAAAAAAACACAGTTAAAAAAGTGGTTAATTTTACTCTGCTACTAATTTTTTAATTTCCTAAGCAAATGGTTAAATTAATAATTATATTAAATTGTTTCATTAAAGTTCCATCTGTGCTACCAATTATGGTGAGAGAACACTTCAACAGATGGTACAAATTACGTTCATTTTATTTGGCGAATAAATTGGCAGATTTACCAATTCAAATAACTGCTGTGACATTATATATTTTAATCGTTTATTTCATGACTGGACAAATAGTAGAGGGAAGAAGATTCTTTTTATTATCAGGTACTTGTCTTGTTGTATCACTCGTAGCACAAAGTATTGGTGTTATTGTTGGAATTGCACTGAATGTACAGGTAAAAAAACATTTTTTTTTCTTTTCTAGAAAATATACATTCGATTGTCAATAATTTTTATTAAAAATTATTTATGTGACTAAATAGTAAAAAAAATATTCTCAGAATGGAGTTGTATTTGGTCCTTTTTTCATAATGCCATTTGTAATATTCAGTGGCTTTTTTGCTCATTTGAATGATGCACCATGGTACTTGCAATGGCTTTTTCATATTTCATTCTTGAAGTATGGATTTCAGAGTGTTATGGCCGCTATGTATGGGTGAGTATTCAAAAATAAACTGGCAGAGTGAGAAAATGAGACAAGTTAGTTTTGTAATTTCCGAAAGAATATCAGAAAAAAGTCGCCAGTTTTTTGGAAAATATCTCAGAATCTAAACGAGATAGACTCATTGTCTTGATCACCTTTTTCGTCATTCTGATTTTCCTCTATCGAAGAGGCCACTATCAATATTACGTTATCTCGCTTGGATTCCGAACTATTTCCAAAAGCTGGTGATCTAATTTCCTCGTTAGGGGAAATCAGGGCAAAATTATCCAATTTTTTTTTCAAGATTGAAAGCCTTTATCAAAAACTTTGAAAAAATTACCCGAGAATGTTCTCAATTTTTTAAAATTTTGTCATGAAGTCCTTCACTCACGAACGAAAATCTTGTGTCATTTTGCCCCTGAGGTCAATTTTTTTCCCTTTGGATTCCTCCTTTTTTAAAGATATTTTTAGAAATAATTGAGATGGGAATTCTTTGTAGGGTGCCTATATGTTGGTCAGAGCTAGAGAATAGTTCGAAAATCTTGCTATCCCTCTATATTATAACATACATTGTTACAAGTCGATTCATCTCTTCACTACTGAAGTAGTGATAAAATTGTTTTTTTGATAAAACTGAGAGCTGCAAACAGACATCGACAAAAATTTCCTTATCTTCTTAGATTTTTAGATACTTCATGAAAACTATCTTGCGTCATTTTATCACTCGATAGCCAAATTTTTCCTGAAAATAACAATTTCAAAGTCCAATAATTGAATAACTTCCTCAATTTATTTATATTTCAGATTCGACAGATCAAACATGAATTGTGCTGACTCTTATTGTCATTACAAGTATCCAATAAAGCTGCTAATCGATTACGATATGAAAAATGTAGAATACTGGCTGCCAATGATCTTCCTTTTCTGTCTTTACATCACTCTTGATATCGTGGCCTTCATAATTCTCCGATTAAAACTAAAAAAAATTGTCTAACAATATTATTCTCATATTTTTTTTTCCTAACGATAGAACAATGCAAATAATTGATAAGAGGACCAATATTTTTTATTATTCTATACAAAAACATTATGTGAAGAATCATGGAGAGAATCTAGTCAATAAATTCCAGACAATAAGAAAAGAAAGTGAAGAACAAAGAATAATAATTGTTAACGAGAAAACTGAGAAGAAAAACGGCTGAAAAAGTATAGATTTTGTACTGTATTGAAAAAAAATTAACATTGAATATTTTGAAATAAATTCAACAAAAGATGTGAATATTGAATAATAAAGAGGTAAAACGAGATAACTCTTCAGCAATATCTCTGACTTGAATTGATAATTTTTAATACAATTAATTTCTAATAAAAATCGACTTATCTCGTTTTATGCTACTGAGTTGTTAGATTATTTTATACGTATTCTGTCCTCACTTCCTTTGGAAAAAGTGCATTTACCCATTCGCCTCACGCGTGAAAGTGAAATGTTCGTGACTGCATGAATGCAAGAATGTATGAAATAACTACGCAATAGTTGATTTATACGGATAAATTTTTACTAAATAAAAATGCACTTGAAGTAAATAAAATGTTGCAATGCCCAAATATTACGAAACATAAATATTGCTCATAAGATCATGAACTCCTTGTAATTGAATAAATACAAAATTCCAATGGATTTCTCATTCTCCTCCCTCTCTCCTCATTTTCTTTATCTCACTCTCACCGAAAGAGTCAGCCATTCACTCGTTACATCTAAGTGACCAGTGATCATCAGAATGAACTGAGCTATCCGCGCGTGTACATTATAACAAAGCATCGTGTCTTTTATCAAGAGACAAAAAAATAATGAAGTGTCTGGAGTTTGTAACTGAACTCTGAAGATAACTCTCAGAGTTGAAGATAAGAATAAATGTTTAGTAATTTTGATAGAATCAAAAATTATTCAGAAATTAAGTTATCATTGATAATTTTGCTCATCATGTAATATAAATTCTATTGCAATCATTTGATTTTCAATCTAGTTTGATTCAAGTGTTATTCCTGTTCATTTTGATGAATGAATGATTTATTGAAATTTTGTATTTTTTAAAAAATAAATATTAAATGGATAGTGAGTGCGATGGTGCTGAGATCAGTCTCATGACTGGTCCACTTAATACTTTTATTGTATCAGTTAATGATCAATTGAATAACGATGGATATATCAGTGAATCAAAATCAACAATTAGCTTCCATGAAGTTTATTACACAATTCGTTCAAAGAGCAAAGGCAAGTTTTATTATTCTAATCTCATAAATTATTCTGATGTGGAAAATGATAATTGAAAATTCACGCAGAAAAGCGCACGTTTGTATAATTTATCGAGCGCCTTCTTCGATTGACCTCGAGTGTAATCAATCATATTGTCATACATAAAATTTTTTTATTTTCCTCCTTTTTTTTTCTTTTATTGAAGATAATTTTCGATACTCAGGAAAAGGCAAAGAAATTTTGAAAGGAATTGATGCACATTTTCGTGGTGGGTCTCTCAACGTCATTATTGGACCGTCTGGAGCCGGTAAAACTAGTATACTCAACATTCTTTGCGGACTCAAGGGCAAGAAGGAGGGAGTCAGAGGACAATTTAAAATTAATGGAACATCAACAACTCCTGATGCACTGAGAAAACTTTCTTGTTATGTACCACAGGAATTCGAACTTTTACCGCTGTTAACGGCACGTGAAACTTTGTATTTTGCTGCTAAACTCAAAATACTGAGGGCTGATGAGAGACAAATTAATGCATTGGTATAATTCATTTAAGATTAATTACAATAAAGATTTTTTTCTTGCAAATCGAAAGAAGTATCGAACAGGATCTCCGAGACAGAATGATCTAGGAGTTTTTTTTCAAGTGAAGGACTGCATGAAAAAATCTAAAAAAAATTGAGAAGATGCTCAAACATGTCTCAATTATTGGTGAATTTTCGCCATCTCTTTAATGGACATCTTCACACTTGAAAAAATCTCTGATCTTTTCACCTTGCAGAGCCTTTCCGCTCTTCTTATTAATTTTGCACAAATTTTCTTTCGATGTAAAGATTATTGAATTTGTTCCAAAAAAATCGCGAGAACGAGGAAATAACTAAACTCACCGTGAAATTAATTTGTTTTGTAAAAGAGAGTAATGGATGTTTTGCGATGATATTTTTTGTTGATCGAAATTGGAGAGCAAAAAGGATTATCAGAAAAATTATTTTTTTTTGTACTGAACCATATATATTTTTTTTTATATAAATTGTTCAATGAGCAATGTCCATATTATTCTACTTACTGGATGATGTAAATAATAATGAAGCATTTTCATAATGCATGCAGAAAATAATTTTGCTCCTTATCATGCAAGTATGTTCATTCAGAACGCAACTTGAATAACGATAAATCTGAATCTTCTCTTCTATACTCATTAGCATATTTTTTTTTGTTTTTTTTTTTCGTAAACAAGGTGAATGAAGTCGCAGTTAAGCTTGGCCTCCAAGATTGTCTTGGAACGATGACCGGTGATCTCAGTGGAGGTGAAAAAAAACGTCTATCAATAGGTGTAGAAATTGTTGTTAATCCAATGATGCTGGTTTTGGATGAACCAACAAGTGGATTAGACAGTGCTGCATCAATTCAAGTTATGACATTATTGAAGAATATAGCTGAATCTGATTGTACAGTTGTGTGTTCGGTTCATCAACCAAGCAGTCATATGATGACATTGTTCGATGAAATTTTGGTGCTAGCAGATGGTAGACAATTGTACTGTGGACCAAGAAATAATATTATTGAGACATTTGGTGAGGCAGGATTCTCGTGCCCACCGTTTTATAATATTTCAGAATTTGGTAATTATTTTTCTTTGATTCAGTAATAAAGAGGTAAAACATGATACCGTGAAGGTGCCAGTTACCGGACAGTTAGGGCAATGGTACCGGTTTCCGGACAAGTTAGAATTAAATTATTAGAATGATGAAAAATTTCAATTAAATGAATCAAACAATTTACTTGTTTGTTATTTCAACATTTTGCAAGTATTGAAAAACTAGATTTTTTCACTTGAATATTAATTATTAGTATACTTAGATGCTGCATCCGGAAACTGGAACCCGTCCGGTAACCAGGTCGACCATAGTAAATTAATTTTTTTTGGCCTTCATTTTTTTCAGAATATCTTGGAAATTAAACGAGATAGAGTCATTTTTATTTGAACATTTTTTTGTAGCCTTTGGAATTTTTTAAGAGAAAGGATTGAGCAAAAATTTCGTTATTTCGCTCAATTTCCGAGATTTTCTTTAAAAAACAATGATGATAAAATCAATTCATCCTGTATTCCCTCTTCACTACTAAATTATTAAAATTGAAAAAATTGATGAGAGACGTAAAGTATCTCAAAAGAGTATTTCTTAGTTTCATCGATTATTTTTTTAGTCTGAGTAAATCTGCTCTAATCCATCACAAATTGATTTCTATAATTCATAAATTTTGGGGTATTTTACGAAAATTGATAAACTTTTAGGCATTAATGTTGTTTTTCTTTAATAATTGAATTATTTCTACAGTAATTGAAGTCATCACTGGCCAACACGGCGGTGATCTCGATGAATTACAAAAGTGCAGTAGAAAGATTCAGTCGCACTATTCGAATAAATCACAGTCAGTATCGACAAATGTAAAGGAAGAATTGCGTAAACGTGCAAATATAAAAGCAACAAAGAAATTTATGAAGGAGTATTATTGCAACTGGTGCAATGAATTTCAAGTATTGATGTGGAGAGCTGTAAAGTGTGTGATACGTGACAATGTAAGTTAAAGTTTTGAATCCAATAGTTAATGATCGGGAGAAGGTGGAATGAGATGGAGATGAAGGGTGAAAAGGCGATATTTTAGATTTACTTATCCTATGAAAAACGCTTGGAATCAGTGGAAATATTGGAGATAGATTTTTTCTAATGAATCCATTGAAAAGCTGAAGAAAATTCCACTAAAAAGTACATATCAGAATTCATTTTTGATAATGTTTTGAAAATTTACCTTTTTCAGGCGAGATCAGAGCTCGAACTCTTCACAAAATTGAAAATTTTCACTTTTTCGGGAATAGCTGCGGTTTTATCTGTCGTAACTGTTTGGGACCGATCTTAAACGAAAGATGCGATCATTCCCCATGAATTCATGTGGTTTTAAAGGAAAATTGTCAATTTTTGGAATTGATATGATGGAAAAGAACTAAAAAAACAGTGCGACACTCGAAAGTTGATGAAAAAAAAATTGAGAACCACATGATCCATGAAAAATGATCTCACATCTCATTTAAGATCGAAGCTCAGTCTCTACGATAAATAGACCTGGAGATGTCCTCAGAAAAGTGAGAATTCTCAAAAATGGAAAAGTAGAATTCGAAAAGTAGAATTTCCAAAAAATTCAAAGTAATCAATTCTGATACATGATTTCCACCAGAAATTTCCTCAACTTTTCAATAGATTCGTTCAAAAAAATTCATCTCGAGCTTATCCACCAGTATTTCCATTTTACCCCACTTTCTCCTATATAGTGAGAACAATGAAGCAAAAAAAAACTAGAAACATCTCTACTTCACTCGACTTACATTTAATTAAGTGTTAATTACAATTCATCAAATAAATTGATTGTATCTCACTTAATAACTGATTTCAGACATTAACAAAATTACGACTAGCCTGCCACACAATAATTGGCCTATTTATAGGAATAGTTTTTTACAATTTTGGTGGTGAAGGAAGCAAAGTTTTCAGCAATATAGCATGTATTTTCTTCATTCTACTATATTTATTCTTCAGCAATTCCATGCCAGCAGTACAAATGTGTGAGTAAATAAATTAATGAGTTTAATCAAAGCCTAACTATGAAAACTTTCATTTTCAAACAGTTCCCATTGAAGCTGCAGTTTTCGAAAGAGAACATTCCAACAATTGGTACAGTTTAGGAGTTTATTATCTCACAAAAGTTCTCACGGATCTTCCTCTACAGGTACATTCTATTTTATCATGAAATTTCATTTTTTTTCTGTGAAGTTCACTCTATAAATGAAGTGTTGTTGTTTTTCCCTAGATACTTTGTCCTACATTCTTCTTGGCAATTGCTTATTACATGACTGGACAACCAATGGAGCTAGACAGGTTTATGAAGAGCTGGTTGATCTGCTTTCTCTTGTGTGTACTCTCTCAATCCTTCGGCATGCTGATTGGAGCTGCAGTTAATACTCATGTACTTGTTTTATAGAATATTTTATCATTTTCGCAGTGAATTGGCAGAATGAGATAAATTTTGAAATATTTTTATATGTATCAAAATAGAATAAGTCAATTTTTTCAGAAAGTATTTCAGAAACTAATGGAGATATGCGCTTCTTGCTTGAAGCAATTTTTGTCAAAAAAAATTCTAGAGTTAAAAAAGAGCTTTGGGCAAACGAGGCAGTATCTCCATCATTTCTCAAGATATTTGAGAAAAATTGTTGAAAGGAAGAAAGTGATTTATGCGGTTTTAACTCTTTACTACTAAATTCATCAAGAAATTCTGAGGCTGTCTCCTTTCCATGCTTACAATTGTTTCAACATTCAGTTTTTACAGTTATCTCATTCTATCACTTCAATTCCTCAATCTTTCAAAGAGAATATCTTTGTTTTCCCTAATTTCTCTGATATTGAAAAAAAATTGACTAAATGTTAACTTCTTCAATCAAATATTCTTATTAATTTCCTCGTGATTTCAGATCGGCTGTTTTCTTGTGCCAGCATTGAATATACCAATGAGTCTCTTCGCTGGATTTTTCTTGAAACTGAATGAAGTACCATTTTATCTGTCGATTTTCAGCTCGGTGAGCTACTTCAGATATGCATTTGAAGGATTTTTACAGGCGATTTATTCAAACAGGGAAAGACTCAAGTGTTCAGCTGATGTTTGTATATTCAGATCGCCAGAAAGAATTCTCAATTATATGGACATGCCATCAATTGAATATTCGACGGCAATTTATGTACTCATTGCTTGGATTGTATTACTACATGTTTCAATCTATAGTATTCTCAGGTGGAAATTTATTTGTAAGAAAGGATAGATTTTGATTGTGAAAATGAATATATTGTTATTTTTTTATACAACTTTATTAATAATTTCGAAAATATGGGTTTTTTACAATGTACTTCAAAACATCAGGATTTTTTTTATTATAATGATAATGCTATTTTTACATATGTCATTTTGTAAGAAATACTATTTTTGATGATAAGAATAAAAGAATATTACTGCTGTGGTGAAAGAATGTTGCACAGCTTTATCATTGAGAAATTATATATTATGTTACATATAAAAAAGGAATGCTCGAGAAAACTTCATTATCAATCTTATCGACCTTATATTAGGGGAAAGTGAGGTAACATGGAAATTCCAATTCAATGGCTTGGAATCGAATTTTTTCAACAATTCCATTGAATAGCTGAGGAATAATCCAGTGGTAAGAATTAATTTTTAATTATTTTTTTTGGCTCCGAATGGGGGATGAAAACCTTTCTATTTTTTCCCAATTTTTGGAGGATATCTGCAGTTTCACTTGTCGTAGTTACTTGGGGTCAGTTTTAAATGAAAGATCAGATCATTTGCCATTAATTTAGATAGTTTTGAAGATGGATTATTGATTTTTGAGATACTTATAGGCCGTGTTGTGAAAATAAATTTTTTCGTTTTTAAATACATCAAAAATCGATAATTTAAGAAGGAAATTACATAAATCTAGACTAATAATCTCAGCTTTCATTCAAGATCAGCTCCAAGTCGTTACGGCCGCTAGAAACGAAGATATCCCCGAGAAAAGTAAATTTTTCCCAATTTGCAAAGAATTAGAGGCTCGATTTTAAACTAAGGAAGTAGAATTTTCAAGAAATTCAAAATTTGAAATATGTTTCCCAATCAGAAGTCCCTCGGCTTTTCAACGGAATGATAAGAAAGGAATCTATTTCGAATGTTCTTACTGATTTCAAGCGATTTTCATAATATGAAACATCGAAACTAAAATATGTCCGTTTTACCCCTTCAATCCTTTCTATCCCACCTTCCTCTACTCAATTCAACATTGATATTAAGACTCCGAGTCACTGGATGACTCGTCTCTTGAGGAACTGAGGGCACAAAACAATTCCTTCACTAATGATTGAGGCATCTCTGTTGATTCAAAATGTTTCGAGTTGACGACAGCAGAGTGATTATCAATGATATATCGTTTCACGTATCGTTTCAATTCATCAGCATCATATAGATCAGCAAGCACGAGAATCTCTGCTGCATTATGGACATCAAGGTTCTTATAGAGTGTTTCTTGACACAGAGTTTTCAATCCTTTCAAGCCATACTGTTCAGCTGCAGACAATAATCCATTAGCCAATGTATCAATTTCCACGACATCATCTGTGTACATAAATTCAAGCATTCCCTTCACTACTTCCGGTGTCATGTTATCAATTTTGACTTCATTTTTTACATTTTCATCGAAATTCTTGTGTTCAAACATAGTAGCAAATACATGACTACGACTGGCCAGAATAAATTTGTGTACTGGAAATTTTTCATCTCCAGAGATAACAGTGAAATCGCTGTATTCTGGATTGGTGAAGAACAAACGAAGATCTTTCTGCATTGGATCCACGACTGATGCAAATGACACCCCTCGGGACTTTTTATCAGATGAAGTAATGGTAGTTCCCAATTTGTCAATTTTACACCGGATAGTGATTGTATCATCGGAATCATTCGAAGTTAGTATTTTTGATCTTTCGGTAAATTGTCGTAGCCCATGGGTCATGGGATGATAATATTCACGTACAAATGATTCTTTATCAATTACTTCTTTTGATCGAAGAATGCTGAACTCACACCTCACTCTAATTCCACGCATTCCAGCTAACACCGGTTGAAGATAAATTGATATTCTACCGGTATTATTTTTTTTTGAACCTTGCGGGTAAAGCGTCACTTGCCACTGTTCATGAATGCTATTTGCAGGAAATACTGAAGACTCAATGAAATCTCCATTCTTTTCAGAGAGAAGCTTGAAATTTTTTATTATCCAGTCATACTTGATTCGATTTCCTCCAACTTGGGTGCAAATCCATCCGTGCTCCGCTTTTTTGACACTTTTTGTTGTTTGTGTAGTCATATTTGAGGTAGTTTTCGTTACTCACTACTAACCTTTGATATATATTGGCTGAAAAATTTCATAGATGAACGGTGAAAATGAATTCTGTTTGATGATTTTTTCATACAGGAAATGTTATAATAGACGAGTTGAAGTGCTTGATAATATGGTGTTATTGACACTACAATGGACTTTCAAATAAGTTTACCTGTCCGTTACATTTCCTGTTCTGTTCTTAACCCTACTTTTACGCAGAGCATTCGCTTCTGCGCACTACATTGCGCCTCGGAGTATCCTTCTGTGCGCAGTTCAATGCGCGAAATGTTCAAATGGTAATTATGCAGAATAGCGCCCACCCTAGAATTTAATCATTATCAGGATCAAATTTTCGGAAAAAATATAGAATGTGCAAGCGAGGTTTGAACTCACACCCTTCGAGTTACCTTCCTGAGGCAAATTTAAATTAATTTTATTTTTCGGGGCCCTATCATGCATATTTGCCGTTCAAACATGTCCGAAAGTATATATACCTGTTGCGCATAAAATGAATATTCTGTTATTTTTTTATACAACTTTATTAATAATTTAAAAAATATGGGTTTTTACAATGTACTTCAAAACATCGAGATTTTTTTTGATTATAACGATAACGCTATTTTTGTATATGTCATTTTGTACGAAATACTGTTGTTGATGATGATAATAACAGATCCTGGTGGGCAAATCATCTTCTAGAGTACATTAGTTTATTGGGAAGTGATTGCAAAAAGAAAAAAAAAGAGTTCCTCAAATTTGAAAAACCTCTCGCGTCTGAATTTTGAACGCGACTCAGTATTAATATTCTTGCCTTTTTTATTCGTTTTTTTGATATCAACGATCTTGAAAAAAATATTATTTGAATGGAAATCTATTATATATATATAAAAGGAAAGTGTTAGTGGGTTTGTCCAGCCTTTTCTCTATAACAACGCACTGTCACCCACAAGAGGTTGTAGTGATGGGTCACCCTTGGTCTGCACTCTCAAGTAAGGGAGTTTGGCTTCGGTGGGTGGAAGTGGGTGGGTGTGGGTGGCAAAAATGTCAGTTGGGATATTTCTATCCTTCTCCAACACATTGTATGGCTAAGATAGACTCGGGGTTGTGTTGAATGACATGAAGTGTATATATGTGTGAATATTCGAGAAATATCTTAAATATTCTAGAATGTTCTCGGGATTAATTTAGGAACCTTCTAGAATGTTCCAGAAGGCTGCAGAATTCTCAAAAACGTTCTAAAGGGTTCAATAATAACTTGGAGCATTTGGGAAAGTTCGAGAACATTCTAGAATGTTGTAGAAGGTTCGAGAATTTTCTAGAATGTTCGAAAAAGTTCGAAGATATTTGGAATGTTCCAGAAAGTTCCAGAACATACTAGAGTGTTCCAGAAAGTTCGAGAATATTCTAGAATGTGTGTGAGCATATTATCATTGAGCGTACGATGTATTTCGACCCGGGCAACGCCGGGTTTCGCAGCTAGTTGAATATATGAATTCAGTAATGATAATTCCAAAAAATTTGCAAACTCCCTCAATTTTTTAGATTTTCCCCAAAAACTGATACAATTTGCAAACCAACTCAAACCGTTTGATCACTTCAAGACTGAATTAATGAGCGACAAAATGAACTATATGAACAAAAATAACCGTTTACAGACATCATTGATTACCAATCTTCATCAGGGTAATCGTACTGAATTTGGACGGACTCTCGTCGCTCTTCGTCACTCTTCTCTTTCAGTGAAGCCCTGAGCTTCGCATTATCTGTAGAGATACTGAGAGCGCAAAATAATTCTCTCATCAATGATTGAGGTATCTCTGTTGATTCAAAATGTTTCGAGGCGATAACAAGAGAGTGATGATCAGCGATATATTGCATCACGTAGTGTTTCAATTCTGCAGCACCATAAAGATCAGCAAGTACAAGGATCTCTGCTGCATTATCAACATCAAGTGTCTTGTAGAGTGTTTCTTGACACAATGTTTTCAATCCTTTCAGGCCATACTGTTCAGCTGCAGACAATAATCCGTGAGCCAATTTATCAATTTTCGAAACATCGTCTGTATACATGAATTCCAGCATTCCCTTCACAACTTCTGGCGTCATGTTATCAATTTTGACTTCATTTTTTACATTTTCATCGAAATTCTTGTGCTCAAACATAGTAGCAAATACATGACTTCGACTGGCTAGAATACTTTTGTGTACTGGAAACTTTTTACCTCCAGCGATGACAGTAAAATCACTGTATTCTGGATTTGTAAAGGACAAACGAAGCTCTTTTTGCATTACATCCACGTCTGATTCAAATGATACTGTCTGAGAGCTCATGTCAGATGAAGTAATAGTAGTTCCTAATACGTCAATTTTACAACGAATAGTAATTGTATCGTCTGAATTACTTGAATTTAGAGTTAATATTTTTGATTTCTCGGTAAACCGATGCAATCCATGGAATATGGGATCATTATATTGATGTATAAACGATTGTTTATCAAGTATTTGTTTTGATCTAAGAACGATAAATTCACATTTTACTTTAATTCCACACATTTCATTCAGAGCCGGCTGAAGATAGAGTGATATTTTTCTGGTTTTCTTGGTTGCTGGACCTTGTGGGTAGAGCGTCAATTGCCACTGTTCAATAATATTATTTGCAGGAAACACTGAAGACTGGATGAATTCTCCCTTCTTGTCAGAGAAAAGCTCAAAATTCTTTATTATCCAGTCATACTTTATTTGGCTTCCTCGGACTTGGGTGCAGACCCACTTGTGCTCTATTTCTTTATTGCTTTTTGTTGATGTAGCCATATTTTAAGAATGTTTGTGTATTTACTCACGACTGACCGGGCTCAATAAATTGCCCAGAAAACTTTGCAAATTAATGTTGAGAAAAAATTTTGTTTAATTATTATTTTTTCACAATGAACGTTTTGATGAACGAGTTGAAAACGTGCTTGATAGAATGATGTTATGTTGACAATATAGTAAACAGTAAACTTTCAAATATAGTCTGATCATCGAAAGATTGCTTCTTGTGACCTAACTTTAACTGAGCCTAGATGTCGCTTGAGTCTCCCGAAAAGGTAATTCTTTGGATAACTCGATTATAAGTTCATCCATCTGTGCAGGACCTCTTGTCACATTGGGAACTGGTCCATGGCCTATATAAGCGGATAACAAACAATAGGATAAAAAAAACAACAATTCTCGTTACATTCCTGGATTAGTTCCAACTCTACTCTCACGCAAAACATTATCCTTTCGGCAGTTCATTGCACCGTGGAGTATTCTCCTATGCGCAGTTTATATTACTGCACAGACCGTTGAAATATGTCTTCAAGTATATTTGAAATGCCGCGCTCCCAAACTCAATTTTGATTGGGTCAATAAAAATCGATGGAGGGGGGGAGGGGGGGGGAGCGAGGAACTTTAATGGAAAATGAAAACTTCAACGAAAGAAGAACTTCAATGGGTAGAACTACTGCAGCCATTTTTCCCGCGTAAATTTTAAATAAATTTCTCCTTCTGACGAAGAAATAACATGATATATATCTATATTTTCGTAAGGAATTTGTTGATAAGTTCAATTACTCAATGGCAATTGTAGAATTTATCTTTATTTTTATTTTTTGCTTGAAATTTATTTGCATTAATTTTAAGTCTCAGTCGATGGAAAGGAATTTACGATTATCGTAGTCAATGATTTATAACTATAATAATTAATGCTACAATATATTATCTTCAGTCTGGAAAATTCCTTCAGAATATGATTCATTGAAAAATAATAAAATAAAGGAGGGTATAGGAAAATGATGATAAGGCCTCTCAAGTTCGGTCGGGGATGGTTGAAGGGGTGTAGATAGCAAAAAGGAATGAATTCAGCCTCCAGCAGCAATATGGATATGAGAGATAATCAATTGAAAAAAATTAATTACAATCAGAGAAATTCATAGACACTCAGAAGGATGAATGGATGATTGTTGGTACTTTGAGAAACATTCTCTACCGGAGACAAGTCCACCAGGTAAGCAGTTTATTTTTTTTCCATGCTGAAGAACAATATTTGCCTACACTTTTCGTATAATAAAGATCACAAAACTTTGGAAATTAACATTTATATCATCACTCTTACGGATGAAGTAAAAAATATAGAACTTGGAATACTTCGTACTATTTTGAAAATAATTATTTACCGCGAATAACTTTAAATATATCGTCGTCCCAAAATGAGAAGGGCATAAATGGTACATGTTTCCTATCTTGTTACATTCTTTTCACTCTAGGACTACGATATGTATATGTTGACTCATTGAAATAATTTTTTGTGTACAAAGATAATGAAGGGTCATAAGTTATAACAATATTTGCCATGTAACATCATGATTCCTTTTCCAAATTGAAAGGTGAGAATTCATTTCTCATCGTGAACAATTCGTTGTTACAATCTATCCACAATTAACAGGCTAGCTCATATAATCAATTCTCAATCCAAACTATTGAAAAAGATCCTCAAATTCTGTAGATGGAAATGAATTCCGTCGAAGCCAAAGTATCGAAAATTCTTCCCGGATTAATCATGATCTTTTTTTATAATGATGATTCTTTTTTTTATGTGCCACTCTTTGCAAAATACTGATTTTGATTATGAAAGTGAAAGGATACTATTGTTGTAGCGATATAATCTTCCAGAGTACACTACTTTATTGAAAAATTATTAAAAAAAAAAGAAGTCCTCAAGAAGAATTAATTATCAATTCTATCAATTTTATGTACACAATTTTATATTGATATTAAGACTCCGAGTCGCTGTCATCCTCTGTTGAAAGACTGAGAGCGCAAAACAATTCCTTCACTAATGATTGAGGCATCTCTGTTGATTCAAAATTCTCCGAATCGACAACAGCCGAGTGATTATCAACGATATATTTTATCACAAATCGTTTCAATTCAGTAGCACCATAAAGATCAGCAAGCCCAAGGATCTCTGCTGCATTATCAACATCAAGTGTCTTATAGAGTGTTCCCTCACAAAGAGTTTTCAATCCTTCCAAGCCATACTGTTCAGCTGCAGACAATAGTCCGCGAGCTAATGCATCAATTTTCGAGACATCATCTGTATACATGAATTCCAGCATTCCCTTCACGACTTCTGGCGTCATGTTATCAATTTTTATTTCATTTTTAACGTTTTCCTCGAAATCTTTGTTTTCAAACATTGCAGCAAATACATGACTACGACTGGCCAGAATAAATTTGTGTACTGGAAACTTTTTATCTCCAGAAATAACAGTGAAATCGCTGTATCCTGGATTCGTAAAAGACAAACGAAGATCTTTTTGCATTAGGTTCACGTTTGATGCAAATGATACTTTCGCGGGTTTTATATCAGATGCAGTAATAGTAGTTCCCAATACGTCAATTTTACAACGAATAGTGATTGGATCATGTGAATTATTTGAAGTTAGTATTTTTGATCTCTTTGTAAACTGAGTTGGCCCATGGAAGATAGTGGGATATTTATATTCATGTGTGAACGATTGTTTATCAAGTATTTGTTTTGATCGAAGAATGATGAGCTCACACCTCACTTTAATTCCACGCATTCCATCTAGAACCGGCAGAAGATAGAGTGATATTCTCCCGGTATTATTTGTTGCGGGACCTTGTGGATAAAGCGTCAATTGCCATTGTTCGTTGATGTTGTTTGCAGGAAACACTGAAGACGTAATGGAATCTCCATTTTTTTCAGAGAGAAGCTCGAAATTTTTCATCACCCAGTCATACTCTATTTGGCTTCCACGGACTTGAGTGCAAACCCACGTGTGTTCCGCTTTTTTAACACTTTCTATTGGTGGAGACATATTTAAGAAAGTTCGTCTTACTTACTACTGGCCTTCGATAAATTAACTGGGAAACTTTAGGGTTTTGTATGGAGAATAAATTCTGTTCACTAGTTCATTTCGTACAGGGAATGCTCTAATAGACGGATTGGAAAAGAGTCTGACAGGATGTGTTGTTGACACTAACGACGTCTATAGCTGTATGTCGTTAGCGTATAATGTAGCGTCATACCTCGTAGAGGATTTACCCGCGTAAATTGTAAATAAAATTCTCATTTTGATGAAAGAATGAGAATATACCGTGAAATTCCTCTATATTTGACCGTCCTTTATATTTTACTTTTACTCTCGTGTAGTTACTTTCGTGACTATCAGGACAAGTAATTTAAGGAAAAGCATTTAAGCGAGCTTATTTGAATTTTCGAAGTATATCCCCATGTTCTTTGCGCATTTGGCTTCGCAGACTTATGCATATAAAACATGTGTGATATGGTGGAGACGAAAGGATGTGTCAAATATAGAGAATGGTCCTGGACACTCAAGTAAAATGTAGAGAAATCCCACGTAATTATGTCGTTGCCTTAAAAATGAAGTGGCGTAAGAACTATATATAAGCATAGCACTCACGCCACTTTGTTTCTAAGGTGAAGATAGTTTTGTAAGAAGTATGTTAATAATTTCAACTACTCAACTAAAATTTTGGAATTCATCTTTATCTTTTTTTTTCCTTCGAACGTATTTACATTGATCTTCATTTTCGTTCGATGAAAATAAATTCACGATTATCGCAGTCAATAATTCATAACTATAATAATTAATGTTACAATATATTATTTTTAGCCTTGAGAATCCTTACAAAGTATTATTCCTCAAGAAATAAGAAAATTTTACTCTATTCCATTGCTTACTCACACATAAATTTGGAGAACATTGTAATTTAAAAAATGCTGAAAATGTTTTTTTCTTCACATTCAATTTTCTCATTCGAAAAAATGAAATACAAATTGCAACTAATTTTGGGAAAATTTGGTAATATTTTTCATTACCTGAACCCATTTATTTCAATAATGGGCTGATAAAATGAGATATATTAAAAATTTGCTATTGAATCTTTTCGAAAAAACTTGCGAGTCAGTAGGTTTTAAAAAAATTAATAAAATATACTTGCTGTAGAGGATTTCATAAACTATAAAAAAGGTCTCTTCATAAATTCTCTCAAACTTCATTGTTCTCGAGATATTCAAAATATAATCTACATGTGATCATTAGATTTATCTTGCTTCATGATAAAGCAGTTTTACCACCCAATTTTTTATAATATAAAACCATTTTATTTATTCACAATTCAATAACTTAATTATCTCGCAGACATTAATTTCCATCTGAGTAAGAAGTAAGCGAATGCTCTTGACATTATTAATATGACGATAAGTCCTATAACATCATTCCAAAATTGATCAGGCTGCATCCCAACAACTTCAGTTAAAAATTTGTCTGGATACTTGTAGTGGCAATATGAATAGAGCGATTTTGGAGCACACTTGAGTGTTGGACGATTTTCACCATAAATTGCATGTATATAGCCTTCAAGACCATAGCGTAAATAACTCAAATAACTGCCCCACTTTAAGTAACTCGGTAGATCAGTTAATTTTACACCAAAACCAGCAAACATCATCATTGGTACTGACAATGTTGGTCCAAGGAATGTTCCATTCTGATCAAACAAAGAAAAAAATCATTACTGTAGATACTCTAAGAATCACAGATATAGCGAAAATTTAATCAAGGAGATATGGGAGTTTTTTGTAATATTGAACAGAAAAATATTGTACGCACCATGGATGAAAAAAAGTCAACTTAGCCAAAAATTTGGCGCCCTTGCTTCGCTCAAGAGGCAAATTTTTGGTCGTGTTGACTTCTTTACTCCTTTGATGCATAATATATTATTCATAGTAAGGGCAACGGAAGCAAAATAATTCGGGAATTTTTCTCGGAGTGTAGAACTTTGTAGGAAAATCACAAAAAACTTGAAAAGATGTTCCAACATATCTGCATTGTTGTGTAATTTTTGCAAATTATTACATAGAGACCTTCACACTCGAGAAAAATTCCGATTCATTTTGTCCCGGTCTACCGTTTTTTTTTCCAACAATGGTTAAATGACATTATGTCGCTTAGAGAATAGTTTTTTGCGCACAAAATAAACAATCAGCGCAACTAGAGTATTTGCAATCAATAATGTTGATGAACAAACGATTTCCGCAATGTGCAAACATATACAGAGTAAAGAGATCAATGCATGAATGGTTAAATTCATTCCGTAATTCATCAATCATTGAGCATGTGATAATTACGTAAATGAAGGATTATGTCATGTTGAATTTTTTTTTTATTAGTCTTATTATTAAATTAATGTCAAACTTGTTTGAATAAAAATGGAATATAGAAAATTTGTCATGTAGATGAATGACTGAATATATGGAATGATTATTCTCCAAGAGATTTCATTTAAAAATAGATGGCATTTCTTTTTACTTGCTTAATTTCCTCGTTGATGTGTAAGCATGATCTTATTTTTTTTTTAATTAAATGGAAGAAAAACCAATAAAATTGAGAATTACAAAAATTTATTAGTTTATCGCCAGATTTAAGGTATTTTCAAATATTCGCAGAATAAAATGATCTCATCTCATCACTCGGATTAATTACTAAAAATAAAATCAGTAGTAAAGAGGTAAACCAGGACGATGACACCTCTCAATAAAATTGACAAAACTAACATGTAACTCAAATAACATGTGCAATCATAACGCATAACAATAATGTTACAACCTGTGTCACTTTTTTTTGTGTTCAATTTCATATTCATTCCGATACTCTCATCTTCGTTTTTTTTTAATTGTGTTATTTATTGCGTTCTCAAAATAATTATAATAATTGAAAGATGGATGATTTTTGATGACATGCGTTATTTTTTAATGTATTTTTTTTTGTTCGGTGCTATTGTTGCATATGTCGTTTTTGCTGTGCATTATTCTTTTGTGTCATTTTTGCTTCTGTCATTCGAACATGTAACTCTCATCCTCTTTCGTAGAGAATTTCAAGAGCAACATAAAAAGAATTCTGTCAAGAAGGGCCAATTTCCATTGGCTTAAAAGAAATTGATATTTTAGAAAAAAATCTCAGAAAAAAATCATCCACTTGTCCTATTTCACTTCTTTGCTGCTGAAATAATAAAATTGATTTCAAAAAACTCACCACAACAGTGCAAACAGCTCCAATCATGAGACCCAAGCTCTGTGCAACAAAAACTACAAGCAAACTAATAGTAAAAAACATTCCAAATCTATTCCATTCCATTGGCTGTCCTGACATTGTATAAATAATAATTGAAAATACTGCACAACACACAATTGAAATTGGTATATCAATTATTGTTATTGATGCATAAAACATTTTCAGGCTGTACCAACGATTGAAGTGTTCTTTTTTCAGAATATTCATTTCCGATGGAACTAAACAGAGAAGAAATTTTTTTTTTACATAATTAGTAAATTAAATTGATGTAATACTTAATTGCGAATAATTTGCAATTACTTACATGTGAGAATTGTCAGCATCATTGATGTCATCATGTGATGCATTAGAATAGCAAAAAGTAAATTGTAATTTTCAAGAACTCTGAAGCCATCATCACCGGCGTTGATAAATAAAGCACCGATCATAATACCAGTGCATATATTCACCAAAAATCGTAGATAGGTCAAAGTCTATTGGAAAATTTTCAAGAATTTTTCAATATTATTATTAAATAATTAATTAGGAAAAAAATAGGAAGAGATCAGTATAGAAATCATGTACATATTATTTCGAAAATATCTTCGAAATAATGAGGTGTAGAAGGAATTGTCAAGAAATATTTTTTGTAGTTCACACAATTTACTACAAAAAACATTTCTTGTGATATTCCTGTAAATTTATACATTTCAAAGATATTTTCTGGAGAATGCACAGCTATTTTTTGAAATTATCTCATTTTACCCTGTCATTATTGATTCAGAATAAAATCTTTCGAAATATTTCATAATCGAGTTATGAAAATTTTCATAAGGATCTTTTTTGTTTTATTCGGCTTTTCTGATATATCATCCAAAAAAAACTCCATAATGTACTACTCAATTGATAGAAAAAAATGGATAATCGTTACGTTATTATTCTTCTTTAAATAATTAAACTTGAATCTATAATCAGGAATGATTATCCGTGATTGTCCAAACTTCAAGAAAAAATTATTTACAATACTTACCGAGTCTCTTTTACTTTTTATCCATCCTCGATGTAGCAATATCTTGAGTTGATGAAGCTGTGACGTAGCTTGCAAGGATTTTTTCTTCTGGATTTTTCTCGATTGACTGTTTTTTTCAGACTTTGCTGGAATTTTTTTTTCTTCAAATAAGTGAAAATCATTGAGTAATTGCATGAAATCATTTCGAAGAATGAATTGAGTTCTGCATGGATGAGGTAAAACAAGATAAATAGTTTTTTTTTAAATTTTTTTCAGAATAGCTCAGGGATTAAATCAAATGGGGAAGAACGGGGATAAAAAAAACCGGAATTTTTTCAAACGTGACGGCAACCACGGAAAAATTTTGAAAAATTCATCAACAATGAAGACATGCTGGAACATATTCTCAAATTTTTCCCGATTTTCTCGTGAACTCCTTCACTTAAAAAAAAATTCCTGAATCACTTTTCCCGGTCTCCTCTAGTGAAATTTTTGATGGGGAACTTTTTTCGTTGCCATCGCAATTAAAAAAAAATCAATTCAATAAGAATTGCAATATTGCGCTCAATTCTCGAGATATTCGCCAAAAATGAATGGCAAAAACAAAACTTATAATGTTGTACCACTTCTTTTGCGATGCCTTTTTTCAAATTCCATTTTCTTCCATGAAGTACGTGATTGGCATAAAAAAAAAGTTTCTCCCAAATTCCGAAATATTCCAAAGTACTGATTTCATAGCAAATACTCGATTATTAATTACCATTTCTCTTTGTCATATCCTCTGATTCTCCATTGACTCTAGATGAACCGTTGTTCTCTTCAATTGATGATTTAATTGGGCTACCTCTATCATGAAGCCATTGTCTATTCTTCCCATTATTCGATGCATCAACGAGATTCTCAATTTTATCATAACCATATTCACCACACGCCAGTTCAATGACATAATCAGCTGGATTGTGATAAATTGGACATGGTAATTTTACGCTCTCCAAGTATGGTACTAATTGTTCTGTTTTACCGTGATAAAGACAATACCCATTTGCGACAACGATGACCTTTGGAAAATAAATAAATTATAAAAAAAAATTCATTGCCCCGATAATTCGATATCTTAGGAGCTAATGAAGATACGAAATCTTTTTTTTTCAAGAATATGAAGTTCCAAGTTTTCAAGGGTCTACACTGAGAGAAAAAATTTCTAGTCTCAAAGAAATGTATTTTCTGCAAGTAAATGTACGAATCTTCTATGGATATAGATATAGATGGTCAATGCTTTCTTGAGACGAAATTTCCATATTTACTTGCACAAAATACATCTCTTTGAGACCAGAATTGCTTTTTTTCGGTATCACAGATGTATATGCGAGTGTATGCATACTACTATATGTATAGCATGAAGAATATCACTATTTCTGAAAAATCTGAAAAATTGAGATTAAATTGTCATTTAAAAAAATACAATTGAATCTCAATTCTCCGAATTTTTCAGAAGTATTGATATGTTTTATGTTATACATATATGTATAGTAGTATGTATGTTAGTGACCGTAAATCTCAAAACTGTTGAACAGATCTCTTTGTATCACCGACCCCCCCTCTCCGCTATAGCTTCCTTGTAGCAATACTTTGAAATTACAATTTAATCATAATTCTTCCGATTATGAAGTTTTCAGAGAAATTGATGTCATCTTGTTACCAGTTTTTTTTTCAAAAATTTCAGGAACTAAGCGAGATAGGGCAATATCGCTTCTATCCTTCTTTGTAACGAATTTCAAGAGTTACAAAAAAAAGATTCAGGGTGAATTGCTCTGTCTCGTTTAGTTTTCTAGATATCCTGAAAAAACTGATGATGGAATAAAGTCAATTTGTCTCAAAACTTCAATCGTTAGTTTCTTCAAAATTTCACAGAGACATTCCAATCTGAAGACATTATCAAGGAATGAGTTTCTCACTCGAAGAAACTTATTTATCAATTAAAATTTTGATTATATGACTTTAGATGGAATTTTCTTGACTATTCCCTTTTGTAATGACTCCAAATTTTCATTTTTTTTAAATATGAAATTAATAGATAAATCGATTTTACTCCTCAGTTTTTTGAGAATATCCCGGAAACTAAACGAGATAAGGCGATTTTGTCCTTTTTTGTAGAGAATTCCAAGAGCTACCAAGAAAAGATTTAAGCGAAACTGCGCTATCTCACTTAGTTTCCGAGATATTTTCAAAGAAATGAGGCTGGAATGAACTCGAGCATCGTCCTATTTCTTCTGTTTTATCGCTTAAATTTGAGGATACTACCTCGATTAGAATAGTTTCAAAATTGAACTCACTTGATCGAATAATTGAAAGAGCGATGCACTTGGCTGATGAATTGTACAGACTATTGTTCTACCCTGTCTGGCAAGTACCTTGAGCAACTGCACTACCTGCATACACGTTGAGCTGTCTAATCCTCTGTTTCATAACAAAAAAAGTATATTATTAAATTCATGTGAAGGCCAACGAGAAAAAGTGAACAATGCAGCTGAAGTGGACTGAAGTATAAGAAAAAAAAGGTAATGAATTTAAATTTAGTAGACTCACGTTGTTGGCTCATCGAGAAACATCACGGTTGGATTATTTACTAATTCAAGAGCAATTGATAATCTCTTCTGCTGTCCACCACTCAATCTACTTGCTCTGGTTTTCACATGATCGTATAATCCAAGAGTTACGAGAATTTCTTTTATCTGGAATTTATTAATAAAATGGTGATTACCGAATTTTCCTTCTCATCCAAGAAAGATGTCTTGAGGAATTTTTGTGAGTCTCAAAATTTCTTCAAAGTTCATTAAAGAGCTAAGAATAGAACCAATATAAAAAAGTACAATTCTTCCGATTATTTTCATTCAATAATTGGAGAACACATTTCTTTTATTGTTTCGAAATTGAATTTTCCCCGATTCAGTTATCAATTCAGATTAAAAAAATCGACTAAAAATAAGAGAAATCGGTGGAGTAGAATCTCAGATTTTATTTGAAAAAAAAATAACGCATTATTTATTTTCCAAAATTATTGCATTAATAATCTCTTTAACGATGAAAAAAATTCAGAAAAAATGAATTGCTATAAAAAAGAATTGAAAAAACATACGATCGATTCTTTGGTGGATTTTGGGACTTCCGTGCCAAGTTTAAGATCTGCAGCTACTCTCATATTTTCAATAACAGTTAGAAGTGGCTGGAGCCTATCGTCCTGCGTTATATAAGCACTAGATCTTCTGAATTCATCTAAATCTCGTATCTGACCATTAACATAAACATCACCACTGATACCAGTTAATCTGTATCCAGATAATATGTCAAGGAGCGTTGATTTTCCAGCACCGGAAGGACCCATTATAGCAATGAGCTGTTTTCCTGGCAATTGCCCATTAATTCCATGCAGAATTTCTTTGTAATCTGGAATAATTCATCGAGAAAAAATTCGAAAGAAATATCAGAATAAAAACAATCCAGAAAGAGAACAAAAAGAGCCAGATTTTTTTTTTTGAATGAAGGACTTTGCAAAAAAATCTTTCAAAAATCTCTCAAAAAATTATTTCATTAAAAAAAAGGTCAATTAATCAAAGTGTCCACTTCATTTATAATTAGAAAAAAAAGTTGATATTCCAATAAAATGAAAAATTACCTGCACGAAATCCCAAACGAACTCTGTAACTGATGTTATTAAAAACAATATCTTTAATTTCATGATCAGCCTTTGTTTTACCAATAAGCTGCGGCCCCATTAAATTTCTTGTTCTATTTTCATCAGTACTAGTCTTATGATTATTACTACTTCCATTATTTGGAATTATATCAATTGCCGATTTATCCTGTCCACTTGATGAAGAAACGCACGAGGCCTCGTGCATCAGGACTTCCATGATGATAACTCGTACAAATTTTATTCACACCGTGTGACAGTCCAATGATCTGTACATCAATCAGGTAAATAATTTAATAAAAATTATCATTTCTTTTTCTTCATATTTTTTCCTCGTCTATTTAATCGAGAATTAGTGGGGGCCTTACGAATTACTGTTGATACAATTCTAAATAAAATGAAGATAAAAAAATGTTATGATTAGATTAGATTAAAAAATGAGAAATGATAAATGAATATTTCTGTCAATCGATGATCGAAGGCCATTGTAAGAGGTTACCACTCATACTTTGTACCAAAGTCCATTCTTCCGCCACTTGATATCATTTTTTTTCCTCTCACCCCCTGCCCCCCTTCTCTCTTTGTGCACGTGTTTTGCTATTTTCTTTTTCCCTTTCGCTGGAGTATCACCGAGAATTTCGCACGCGTTTCTGCTACGCACAATCTTGACGTTTTCGAAGTGCCTCCACCTCGAATCTCTTCATGAATAAAATATCAAATAAAGAGTGAATTGACTCCACATGAGGAATGACCCCAGATGCGCCTGAATCAATGCCACCAGGAGCAATGGTCTCAACTGATGAATCAAAGCGCAAATGCTTTATTGATAGTCATTTCTTTCTTTTTGCGAGCAGAATTTAGTGGTAATAAAGATTAAACCGAAAATGACATTCATTTTGTTTTATAAATACCTCAGGAACAATGAGGCTGAAGAAAATTTGGACAAAACGATTTTATCCCACTTCTTTTTTTTAAGAATGTCTCGGAAATTAAGCGAGATAGAGTGATTTGGTCCTAATCCTTTTTTGTAACCTTTGAAATCCTGGAAAAATTTCGAAAACATTTTCGAAATAATTTTTGAAGAAATTTCGAATATTTTGGAAAATCTCAAATTGTGAAATATAACGGGTATTTTAAATATGTGAGCGAAAGGCGGCAGCCGCAGTTGAACTCGAGAAAAATCTTGAAGAAATTTCGAAATGATCTCATGATAATTCCAAAAATTGTGAAAAATCTCAAATTGTAAAATACAACAGATTTTTTTAACGGAGTTATTCTTACGAAATAGGATTCGGGAACTATCATCCTATCTCGTTGAGATTCCAAAATATTTCAAAAAAAATATTGACAAAATGAAATCAATTTGTCTGAAAAATTCATATTTTTCTATTTTTGTACTCCAGGAAATTCGCTTTAAATAATGTTTTGCAAAAATTCTCTGTGAATTGTTGAAACTTTGGAAATTCATGAAATTTATTATCATTGAAAAAATAATTTTTTTTGGAAACGAAATGTGACTAAGACTCATTCAAGACCGGGGCAAAATTAATATACAGAGCAAAATGATGCGAAATTTTTTTTTGAGTGAAGGCCTTCACAAAAAAAAACCCCAAAAAATTATCCAACAATGTTAACGTGTCGGAGCACGTTCCCAATTTTTTTCAATTTTTTTTATCAAGTCCTTCACTTCGAAAAAAATTCTGAATCCTCTATTATTCGTACAAGTAGAGAAAAATGCATTTTTATTATCATCATGTTGAAGAAAAAAAATGGATAAAAACTCATCGCTCGTGCAGATTTGAATTTTTTAAAAATATTTCCCAGTATAACTGGTTTCTTAAACAAAACAATCACGTTTTCATGATTTATTTCATTGCTTCATTGTAAATCCCACCATAATTCCATCTTATGAACAAACAAACAAAAATTATTTACAACAATAAATAAAAATAGTTGCAGTTAATTTGAAAAACACTTGTGACGTCATTTTGTTCTAATTTTAATTCACTGAAATTAGACCAAATGTTAAATAGTATTGGTCATTTGATAAACAGAGAGAAGTAGAAGAAAGAAGACAATGTGAATTGATAAAGAAGTTTATTATTGTTGCGTACTGAGTTTGATCAAAGTTCAAACAGCAGTAAAAGTGAGTCACATTATGAGATTTAAATGCTTTGAATTCAAAATTTCATAATGGACCCGGCAATCAAAATTATCTCCTTGAATACTAGCAATATTGTGGAAAGCCAGGTAGACAACTTGCTTTTTACAATCAGTTCAGTAGTGAAGAATAGAAAAAGAGAATCGACTCATCTTTTTCATCATTGTGAAGTAAATATGGGGCAAATCGATTCAGAATTTTTTTTCTGAGTGAAAGATTCCACCAAAAAGTGTCAAAAAATTTGAGAAGATACTTCTACATGTAAACATTATTGTGCAATTTTTTCAAATTTTTTTGTTCAAACCTCCACTTTAAGAAAAATTGCAGGGTGAAAGAAATAGAGCAATTTTTTGGGCAATTTTTTGTAGGACGAAGTGAAAGCTATAAAAAAGGTCCTCTGGAAAATGACGTTATCTCGATTAGTTCCCAATGTATCATGACAAATAAACAGGAAAAAGATAGAATTCTTTAGTTTCACCTTTTTAGAGAAACTTGGGAAATGGCATTCATTTTGAGGGGATTTTGTAACTGCATTTTCCTTGAAAAAAATGACACAAATCTTTCTCTAGTCAATAGATTCCGAAGAAATTCATTGAGAACAGTGTCAATGTGGAGTAGTTCAATAAGACAACTCAACACACAAGAGATAAACAAATCCATAAAAATTCCCATGAGCATTCTATGGATGGAACTCGTAAAATAAATCGATTTTTTTTGAGAATATTTCAGACACTAAACGAGATCGAGAAAAAAATTGTAGCAATCTTTTTTGTAGCTCTTTAAATTTTCTGAGAAAAAGGATTCAATCAGAATTACCATATCTCGCTTATTTTCCCAGATATTCTTCATAAATGAATTGGCCTGAAAATTATTCCTAAAACTGCTGAACTTAATTATTTTGAAAAATGACGGCAAGAAATTATTATATGAACAAGCATAAAATTTAATATAGACCTCATAAAATTGTTAAAAAATAAATAAATTGCTCGATTTTTTTAAATTTGATATTTGTGTAGAATTCAAAATTTGTGAAATCAATGATTATTCAATTTTACATAATTATTTCCTCAAATTAAAGAAAAAATCATGAGAAACCAGGACAAAACTGGCTTATGGGGCAATGGGTAATTGCAAGAAATTGCCTATCTCTTCTAGATTCCGGCATATTAAAAAAATAGAAAAGGAAATTATAAATAAAAAAATACAACAATTATTCATAAATTGTATAAATAAAAATCACTGTACTAGATATTTATCAATGTATTTCTCTTCTAATTACCAATGTTATAAAGAAGTAATAATTAACCATGAAAACGACTCCAATGAAGAGAAAGACTGATTAACACATTGACAATTTCCTCTTTTTTTCTATAAAAATCATTTCCTCTCGTAAATCATGAAAATAACATCTCATTTTAATATTCTAGGCAATTACTCGTTATGCAATGAATTATTAAGGAGAATAAAAAAAAGGACAGATGATGAGATGAACAAAAAAAAAGAGAGTAAAAAAAATTATCCATCGACGCAGTTAATTGTTTCGCGATTCTATTGACGTTATAATTTAAATGCACTTGTATAGCGCATAAAAAAAATAGGAGATGCAGAAAAACGAAGAAGTGGAGATAAGAACTGTATCATCGCATTCTGTACAAACATTTGCGACAACTTTCAATACTGAATGAATAAACAGATGGAAAAAAAAGAGAAGAGGATTAAGGTCGAATTTGTTTTGAAATTATTAGCGTTCAGTTGAATTAAGAAATTTTACTTCCGTAATTTAATTTTTCTTGAAATTCATGAATTATTCATAATTTTGTAGAATTAATTTTCGTGCATATTTTCATTTTGTTTCTTTGGAACACGTTTCAAGACAAAATATTTTCATTATTAGTTCCTCTTTATCTTTGTTATTTTGTGAATGCGGATTACCAGTATCATGCTATTTTCACCTGTTGCATTATCATTACTGGAGAAGTGAAAGTTATCCGACCCATATTTATCCATTTTTTATACACATTGAGTAAAAGATTCGAGTGGAAATCTCATTGA